>VZTL01000220.1:33052-57566 GCA_013400535.1 Scopus umbretta
CCCGCAGCCCGGCGCTCCGACGGCGGCAACGGCAGGGCGTGAGGCTGCAGCCCCCGGCACCCGGTGGGGACGTTCACTCTGCTCTTAACGTGAGGGGAGGACAAACAAACAAACAAACAAACAAACCCCAAACCCAAAATAAACGATCGCGTTTTGCCGTTGCTGCTGCGCCCCCCCGTGCAGCCTTTGCGGCTCCGCGGCCCCTTCGGAGCGGCCGGGCGGGCTGCGGGGCTGGGAAGCCGTGGTGCTTTCGCGCGGCGGCCCGGCTTGCGGAAGAGGGATCCTGCCCTCCCGGAGCTCGGCTGGCTCCTTCGGCGGCGGCTGGGGCGTCGAGGCGTGCCGGGCCTTGGTCGGTTGCTCTGCCAGCCAGGGGCAGCCGCTCTCGGAGGCTACGGTCGCGCCAGTGGAAGAGGGGAGAGTAAAGCTGGGGGGGGAGTAACTGCGGCTGTGTTACGCGGGCAGCGGAGCGGGAGTCCAGTCTCCCGCGTTGGAGCGGGAAGGCCCGTCTCGGAGGCAGCGTACACCCCCTTTCCCGCTGGCCTTTCCCGAGCGCGGAGCTCGCCCGGCAGGAGTTTTAAAACGGGGGGCACGCGCCTCTGGAAGGCAGTGCCTCATGAGGGAGGCCGTGGCACGCAGCCATGCCGCTCGGCAAGAGGCTGTCGCCCTTGCGAGGCGCCTGGGAGCGCGGCGCGGGCTGGCCTCGGGCTCGTGAGCGAAGCGCGCCGGCTCCGCGTGGAAGCGTTGAAGCTCCCCAAAGGTTCCTCGCCGGGCGTAGTCCCGCCCGGAAGAGCAGTCCGGGATTTTTCAGCGGTTGGGACGCCGAGTCGGCGCGCAAAGTAAGGAGCTGCCTGCGACGAGGTGCCGGTGATTTCCCACCGTTCGGTGGTGGGCGGTTTGTGTCTCGTGGCAGGGGGGCTGTAGGCCTGGCCGCACGTTCCTCCGAAGAAGACGTGGAGCGCGGCAGCTTAGTTCAACAACAGCTGCGAGCTAAGCAGCTGCTGCTGGGATCTGGATTTACGGTCTAGGTATGTGGTAACGGAGCCAGGGAGAAGCTTTGTTGTGTACAACCTGGTTGCGAGGGGAGCGGGATTCTCCAGACGCAGGGCGCTGTGGATGGGGTATGCCCTGTGCCCTCGCAGATGTGTCTTTTCCCCTCCCTTTCCTCCTCGCTCCCCAAATCTATGGATTACAATTGTGTCTTGGGCAGAGGGTGGTAGTTTTGACCCTCCTATCGCGGGTAAAGCGTTCTGCCGTATCGTGGATTTGCTTCGCGTTTCTGTGGGCTAAGGAAACGAGTTTTTAAAGCGCGTGTTACTCAGCAGCGTATATGAAAGTATGTGTTTTTCTGAGTGACACAAGCAGGGTGCTGTTTTGGGGGTGAATAGGACGGCTGGGTGTTTTTGCACTTTGCCAAAGGAAGTTTGGAATACGACAGAAATCAGCACTTTTCTTTTTTTTAGGGGGGGGGGGGGGGGGGTGGTGATGGTGGTGTGTGTGTGCGTTATTTATTGTTGTTATTCCCAAAACATCCATCTGGCATCTTTGTGACCAGAATCTTTTATTGATGATGCACACTGTATGTCTTCTGTTAAGTAATAGTAATACTGACAGTAAAGGGCTTTTATCTTTGGTTTGTATACATCAGTGTGTTTGGTAAGTGGCCCCATCACGCTGCAACTAGCCCCTATTAGTGTAAATACTTTTCTTGAAAAGTTCATGGGGTGAGCTTAGAAGGAGACCTTGAGAAACCCTTAAAGAAGGAACAAAAGGGAGGTTTCACAATAATTTAAAAATATGTTTAGACATTTTGGGTTTGTTTTCACAAACGAAGGAGAGAGGCAAGAAAGGGAAGTGGAACACTCTGCTGTGTTCCCACTGAAATAATGAGGATTTTTTTTTTTTTCCATTGACTTCATTTGAAACACCATTAGAGCCTAAGGCCTCAGCCATACAGGAAAAGTTGCAGCTATGTCACGAAACTTGAAATTGCCTTTTTTTTCCCCCTATTGACTAAGAGAGACTGAATGTCTCTTGTTTTGTTG
Organism: Scopus umbretta; assembly: GCA_013400535.1. NCBI lineage: Eukaryota > Metazoa > Chordata > Aves > Pelecaniformes > Scopidae > Scopus > Scopus umbretta. The sequence goes on from VZTL01000220.1 coordinate 35,095, forward strand.
GGGTAGGGAATATTTTTTTTTTTTCAATAGGGGAAAATCTCTAGCATATTGGAAGAATTGGATTCTTTGTACTACAGCTGAGATTAAGACTTTGTATAGAGGCCATTGGATCAAAGCTGACCATTTAAATCTCTGGCATAGTCTGTATCCTACCGTGCAAAAGTCCTGACGTGCGTGCTGTGTGTAAGCATGGCAGCTTTTGTGTTGGGCTTTGTGTTCCAGCAAAATCTTGACAAAACTGAATAGTCACAGAGAAAAAAGTTGCAAGTTTGTGTGTTTTGGGGGTTTTTTTTTTTTTAATAGTATAATGTACCAATATTGTCAGTATGTTTTTTTTTAATCCAAGTGTTTTAGAAAAGTTTTGCTCCTATAGTGAGGGGAAAACTGGTACTGCATTGTTTAGGGTTTGTTAATTTACAGCAGTATACCCTTCCCGTATTGATAAAACTGAAGCCTTTAATTAAAACCATAAATGTTGACATAGTTGGTTTTGTTCCAAAAGAGGTGTTTGCATCAGAAATGTCACTGACCTTTTAGTTAAACTGGCATAACTGCTGAAACATTTCCCTTCTACAGCAAGGGGTGTCCCAACTGACGGAAGGGAAAAAAGTCTTTCTTCTCTTTGGGAGGAGCAGCATGCTGCCCTTTCTCTTTTAAAGGATTCCTCTTCAAATTTATTAAAAGCTTTCAGTGACGTAGCTCCCCCCTCGCCTACCTTTGCTCTCTCTTTTTAGTGTGTTACTTCTCTCAGCTTGGACGGTAAGCTGTGTCTGATGGCGTTTATTAACTTCTTAAACTTCTGAATGGTTTCGGTCTAGCTCGGCCTGGGAACTTCAGAGCGCAGCGGCGTTTTGTGGGGTGGCTGGAGTGGAAGCGAGGTGGGTTGCTACCCCCGAGAGGGGCAGGTCGGCTCCCAGCCAGCCAGCGCTGCCGTGGCGGTGGGGTGGTTGGGTTGTTGCTGGCGAACCAGCAACAACACAACCAAGGGAAGGATTTTCTGCCAACGTCGTGACCGGCACTACGTGCGGAAGGGTGCCAGGCAAGTGCCAGAGCAGTGCGAGAGAAGCTTTGGGGAGCACACACGGGAAGGGTGAAGGAGGGAATCTTGGATGAGTTCAGCTATCTCACCATTATTTTCTCCTGAACGCCTTCTTTCTAGGCGCATTTCCATGCTCAGTGTAACCAGTGCAGGAGATGGGTAATAAACCTGCACAGCCTTACTTGGTTACTTTGAGGAACGTTCACTTAGCTCTTTTTTTTTTATCTTTTCCTTCCCCTTATCTTTGTCTCGCTTCCTTTTTTTTTTATTTTTTAAGTGAAATTTTACTTTGCGATAGACAAAAGTTTGGAAATATATCCTGACAAAGTATCCTGTGCTGTCTGGCATTCTTCTATCAGTCATTCTGGTATTAAAAGGCTAGGGCAGGTCATGTGCCCCATAGGAGAGGACTTCTTAACCAGATCCTGCCCCACATCTTTACCACGTCCTGTCTGTGATGTCCCTGAGGGGCTGGGAAGCATCCCAAGGAAGCAGTAGCTTATGTTGATGTGAGAAGACCACATGGGCATGCAAGTGCCCTCTGGGTACCCTTGTCCCCACAGAACCCTGTGGACCTCTTGCAATTGGGGCGTGAAGAGACGGACTTCCGAAGCCACACGGGTGGCTGGCTTTTTCCCCGCTGCTGTCTGCACAGCTTGTTTTCTCTGTGGGCATAGGACTTGAGGTTCGGTAATACTGAAGTGCCTCTTGCTGCCTGTATCACCCTGGGCTGTAATTGATTTTGTTTCTGCCTTTCCGTATGTGTTGGACCTTTTCAGTTTCCGGCAAATTTGGTCAGGGAAGAGCTTGACCCAAAGCCTGTAGAAGTAGATGCGTGTGCTGTCTCAAATCTCTAGTAGGCTTTGTGTGCCTCAGCACGAAGCTCGGGGGATCAGAGGTCAGATTTTAATTAGAAAAGTGGAAGAACGTAAATATACGCTAGCTTGTATTTAGTTGTCGGTTTTCATGCAAAATTTGTACCTGCTAAAATGTCACGATGGGAGTTCGTTACACCCGCACCTGGTGCAACGCTGTGCTGAAAGCAGCCCTGCTGAGCTTGAGCATCGTCATTCTGCAGTCGGAACAACGTTCTGCTAATGCAGTGCTAGGGACTCCCAAGTTCGCACAGGTAAACCGGACAATACCAATTGTTTAACACACACTTCTTCCATTTTCTTTTGGCTTCGAAGAGGCAGATAGAGATGCAATAGGAGCCTTATTATGCTTTAACTTAGCCAGAGTTGGCCAGCTGTATTCTGTAAAATAACAGATGCATGCAGGTGAGGATCCAAGTGTGGCGACCCTCCACCTTCCCCCTGTGCAATAGCTGTAATGGGGAAAACTGATGGCTGGGAAAGGGAACGGGATGGGGGGATGTAATGTGAACACATCAGAAAGGCACTGGAGAGCAGCATTTAAAATATGAAATAGCAAGTTGACTGACATATTGCAAGGGCATAGGATTATAGATATTACATGCTTTTATTTCTTTAAATTCCTGTGGATATAGCTATGAGGTGGCACACCCACATTGTTGTGAGACATGTATTTATCAAAAGAAAAACCTTTTCTTACTCAGTGGATTGCAGTCTAAATCTATTCTGTTCTCATCAGGAAGTACATATTTCAGATAAAGAAATTATATTTTTGAAGACATATTAACGCAAGTTATAATAGTATGAATTTTTCTTTTAGAAACCTGTCTTTTTGCTTATTCTTCTCTCTCCTGTCTCTCATCACTTTTCTTTTATCCTGACCCTTTTTATTTTTTTGTATTTTAAGCGAAGTGTGTTACACAAGTACAGACTTCAGTTGCACTGAATCTCTGATCGCTGTCCCTAACGGCAATGTTTTGATACAGATTACTGTTTTGTACTAGGGAGCTACAGCATTTCAAGCATCTACATAATCAGAACCGGTTTGCAATTTTATACAATGTTTAATGTGTTCTTTCGTTCTTTGGATTTTATTTCAGGGCATCTAGATGATGATGGGTTGCCACATGGATTCTGTACAGTCACCTATTCATCGACAGACAGATTTGAGGGAAACTTTGTGCACGGAGAAAAGAATGGCCGCGGCAAGTTCTTCTTTTTTGATGGAAGGTAGCCACTGACTCTTCGGTTTTTCTTCTATATTCTGCCTCCTGCTTGCAGTGATACAAAACTAATCTACATTGATTGTATGCTGCTGAGTTTCTGGATAAGCTTGCTCATTAAAAGACTGTAGCTGGAAAGTGTCTTCTGCTGCTGCTGTAGCCATACCTTTGTGGGCTTGCAGGCTTTGTATGTGACGTGATGCCTGGAGGTGTTTCCTGGTGGGAGAATACCGCGGTGTGTGCTCTTTTGGCACTGTAAAGTTATGAACTAATTAGAGACCATAAGAACTGGGAGGTGGTCAGAGCTATTGGAAACCGTGCTGACAACAACTTGAGTTACGAAGTTCAAGTCCGTAACTGCAGGTGGAATTCTTTCTTTGTCTTATAGCCCTATACAAAGACTGCAGCTGGACTGGGAGCTCCCTGTGCCAGGCCTCACGTGCAAACGTGGGACCTTGACAGAGGGGCTTACCCTCTGCTTAGTCTTGGAAATGGTTTAGTGGTTAAAGGACCGAGTTAAATACGGGTTTGTTCCCAACTCTACCTAATCCTCTGCGAGTTGCTTGTGGTCTAATTTATTTTCAGAAAAGCCCCTATAGTTTCCCCTCTCTTCGCTGGGAACTGTGACAGTGCAATTGGGCTAGTCTGTGCCTATGCATGCGTTTTATTCTCAGGTCTTCGTTATGAACACCTTGTACGTCTCCCCCCAACTGCAGCATTTCTCTCTGCAGTTGCTCAGAACTTCCTCCAAAGGAGCAGCAGATGTATAAAATGACACGATTCTTCATGGTTTTGCAGCTGTCGGTGGCACTATGAATAGCAGCCGTTAAACTGACAGTCGTGCCGGGTCTACTCTCCTCCTGCTCGGCAAACTTCTGAGCAGGAGCGGAGGTATTGTGCTGGCTCAGTGAGTCAGCTCCTTGTCTGTATTTGCCTTTGCAAGTGCTTCATACTGGGGATGGTGGGGGTTTTTTTCAGGAGAAAGATAATATATTTATTCAGTTATGCAGAAACCGATCAGGCCTCCAAGCTTGGAATGAAGAAAAGTCCCCACTGTTGCTGGTAATGGCCTTATTAAATCTTGTATGAGTAACTGAAAAGCAGTACTGCCCAGCAGCTGACCTCTGTAAAATAGCCTTTTTTTTTTTTTTGAAGTTGGCAGACAGCGTCTCTCTGGACACATGTACATAATGCTTCTGTGCTTGTTGATGATCTCAGCAGAGCAGTTGCTGATTGTACAGTCAGAGAAACGGACCTACTATTTTGTTTGTAGGGCTGCTCCTCCAAGTAATCCAGGGTACAGGCAGTGCTCTGTGGGAAGACTCAGGCTGCTGCTGAGCCTTTTCTGTACCGCTTCAGTGTTGCCAACTCTTCTTTTTTTTTTTTTTCTTAATTTTTTAATTTTATTATTTTCATAACCCTTAAAAAATGGAACAGTTGGCTACTCTGACTTCAGGAACTAGCAGAATGAAAATATACAAAAATAGTCTGTAATGTGGTTTTGGAAAATGGGGTATTTTTGTAAACCGCCCTAAGCTTATTTTAATTGAGCTAAAGCAGCCTTAAGCGGGCAGTGACTAGTTACTAAAGACGTTGCCATTTATCTAGCTATGCCCAGCCAGCAGGAGTAAGTTGCTGTCCGAAGTGGGTGGCTCAGGTGTCATGACGTGACGCGGGAAGAATGACCTGGCATGAAACAGGACGTGCCGTTGCCATGAACTGCGCCGTGGGCAAGGCTGGGTGTTCGTGAAGAAGAGAAATGAATCCCCCAAACTTCTCAAAACACCTCTCCCCTTGCAGTATTGTGTGCTTCGGGGCAGTAAGCTAGCTGGCTTCAGCATTCCTGGATCCGTTTCCCTCGCAGGCTGCTGGTAAAGGCTGACAGCTGACCTGCTGTAGGTCTGTTGTTTGGGAGTCCTGTCAGATGCTGGACTGGTAGCAGTGTAAGCGTTCCCGTTTTTTGAGTGTTGGGAAATAGGATTGGCTGCCTGGCTGCCTTGTTTGCCTCAGTGAAAACTCGTCCCTTTACTGGAATAGCTGCTGCCTTCCCGTTGATCATTTAAGGGAGTGGAAATCTGGAATGAGGTAGCAGCTGTTTTTTCCTCCACCTTTAAAAAAAAAGCAACCAGCCCCAACATATTCTTTCAGAGAGAGAAGTTTCACCTCTGGCATGCTGCCTGTTTTGGATCGTGTGCTTGAGCTTTCATTGGTGCTCAGGCTTGCTGGAGTGCACTTTACGAAACACTCTCTGCAGTAGCTGCGAGCACGAGAGCCGTGTTTGGCACGGAGCTGCAGCTGCTGTTCTCCCTGAACTAGAAACTCTTGTAAGCTGACATCTCCGCAGCAGAGAAAGGTGTTGTTTTTAAGAAGAAGTAGTTTTCAATGTTCCCATAGACAGGGGAAAGGTGGGAGATCAGGGCGTGAGGGATGAATGGATCGGGGTCTATCGATGTAACTTAATACCTGGAAGGATATTGCAGTAAGTATTCCTCCTCCCTTCCAACTCTTACCACTGGCTTATTTTTTTCGGTAGTGGATACCTTAGATTCCCTCCAGGCCTGGTGGATAATGGCAATACAGTACATCTGATAAATCTTGGCTTTAGTAAAACTTCACATCGTCACAAATACGATAATCTGAGAAGCAAACTGGAGAAATACAGGCTAGCTCAGGGTTTGTATTAACCAGATTTTGTTTATGCAAGACACGGAAGCTATTTATTCCTCGTGCTGGTCAGGTCTTAGTTGCAAGTGTCATGTCTGGCTGCAGTCACTGTACTTTGAGAGCTTAAAGAGAGAGAGAAGGGGGGAGCAGGGTAGAAATAGCTTAAAAACTGTGAAAAGTACAAAAGTTTTTGGAGAACTTATCTTTTTTTAGGCAACGTTGGAAGACATGGAATTCTTGTTTTTAGGTATCTTTCTTCTGATTTCCTTAGATGATATGAGACTAGAAAGAGATGGATCTTTTGGACACTGTTTAGAGCTTAATACAATGAAACAAGACCTAGAGATTTTGAGTTACAGTAAAAGAAAAGATTTTTTCCAGTGCTGAGGCACTGTTGTAATTTAGCAACTTGTTAAATTCATCTAAAATCATTAAAGGTAATAAGAAGGGGTTTTGGTCTGTCTCATTACATAAGTGGCTGCTTCTTTTAAAGAGTAATCCTACATGTGGACTCTGTGTGTGTTGCCAGCTACAATGCAGTCCAAATCTGGTGACCTGATAGACTAGAGGAGAAAGTGGTGTCACTTATAGTCAAGTAAGTGCATGGATTTCTGGTGGTTTCCTTGTCTGCCCTGCTCCTTCTCTGCGCTGTGGTGCTGTAGCTGTCCGTGCAGCTCTGTAGCAACCTGGATCAAGAAATTAATCCAGCTGCAAAGTAAAACAGCTTTCCTGCCCCTTCCTGCTCTGCAACTGGTTTGCATTGAGGCTTTTACTGTAGTATGTTTGCCCACGGAAACCTCAGCCAGCTTGCCAAAGTTGTGTAAAAACAGAAAGTGAAGCTTTAGAAACCAGAAAGTTAATTCTGAGAACACATTCCTTCCGCAACTCCTGAAAATCTGTTTTGTAAAGTTTTTTGTAAAACGTGTAGAGTCCTATGCTCCCAGACGCTGTTTGGGCTTACATCTTAGAGGTCTGCATCAGGGAAAGAATTACGCAGTGGAAGTACGTGTACTGCAGCTGGCTGTTAGCTAAATATGCTGGGGTAAAAGCTAAACAGTTCGTATTTCCTTATCCTCGTTCTAACCTGAGAAAGGAATAACTGAGTGGATCCTCTTTTACAGTGATGCTTTCACTCTTTGTAGTTTCTCTCAGCAGCCTTTTTTTAAGACAGGAAGCAAAGCAGTTTGCAAGATATTGTTGCTCCCCTTCTAAAGGGTTTGCAAGACACAACTGAAGAGAAACGTTTCTTTGTTCAAATCGAAGCGCAGCGCTAGTTCTGTGTGACAGGCTGCGTTCCATTTTAGTAGAAATACATGAAAAATGACAGCGCTTTTAGCAAATCTGGTACAGATTGCTGCTAAGTGCATCACTAGGGAGCTAACACGGAACTGGTAGCAGGTTGCGGTCTGTGCCTTTTTGCGGTCCACCTGTACAGGTTCATCTCACAAGTTCAGTTTCATCTCACCAAAGAGATGTCAGCAAAGATCCAAACGTGGGAGGTAGAAAATCCTAACGTGAGAGTAGCCGGCTTGAGCAATAATTTCTTCTTTGACCGCAAGCGCCCATTCGCTGCTGTAATTTGCTACCCCAGCCTGTAAAGAAAGCTCAGCGATGTAACTTAGATGAATAACGCTGTGCCCATGCAGCGCACCCTGGTGAAAGGACGGCGTGAGTTGTTCTCTGCCTTTGGAGGTCCATAGAAAAAGGTTTGGTTTTCGTCTTGACTTTCCAGAGAAGGCAGGTTTACCTTCCTCCTCCCCTTCCCCTTGCCCCCCTCAAATTTGGTGGAAACTAGCAAACACCTCAGAGTTTCAGACGTGGGGGGATAGTGATGCCGGGTGAGAGATGCTGGAAGCGGTGTCCCAGCAAGAGAAGCCCCAGCAGCTGCCGCCGAGCCTTGTGTCATACCTTGCGGTCCGCCTGCGCGTAGCTCCGCTCCGCGACAGCCTGGGCTCTCGGAAAGAGGCCACGGAGAAAGCGAAGAAAAGCTGTGATTGTTGCAGTGGTGGTGTGCGTTTCAGGGAGGGTTGTAGGGTACTTGGCAATAGTAAACCAGGCGTCAACAGTTACCTCCTCCTAGGACCTGACTTTCTTGAAGGTTTCCCCTCAGCCTCTCTGTACCAGTAATATGCAGAATGAGGAGCAGGGTTGTGCTGTGCCTCGTGTCAAGGCTTTGGGTTCGCCTCTTAGACAGGTGAATAGTCTTCCACTGCTGTTTTCTTTCTGTCTTTACCAGCACCCTGGAAGGGTACTATGTTGATGATGCCCTGCAAGGCCAGGGAATCTACACTTACGAGGATGGAGTGGTCCTTCATGGCACATACGTGGATGGAGAGCTGAATGGACCAGCCCAGGAGTATGACAGTGATGGACGGCTGATATTCAAAGGGCAGTATAAAGACAACATTCGGCATGGAGTTTGCTGGATTTATTACCCGGTAAGCCTGACCACCTGCCCTCTTTATTGGAGAATAGCACCATTATGTATCTGTCTTTTCTCCCCAGCTGAAACAAATATCCACCATGAGCCAACTACCCAAAAGTCAGCACACAGAGATCAGGGTGGAAGTTTTGTGCATTCTGACTTTGGATAATCCAACATACAGTTAAACCTTTTCAGTATTGAATGTTTGCCCAGTAGACAGGATTCAGCAAGGCTGTGAGGTGCTTCCACTATTTTCCTCTTCCAGGGAATCCAGCCCCTTGGAAGTGCATTTATGTGTATCTCCTTGGGAAGGTGATTTTGCCACTTGTAGTGCTGACTGCAGGTGAGGAGCATGGGAGCCATGCAAGCTACTGCAACTTGCTGCGCTCATTTAATTAGGAGGGGAGACTTTGTCCACTTCTACAGGGCATGTTACGAACTCTGGCTTCCCTCAACAAATCAGATCTAACTCTTTTCTTTTTTTTTTTTTTTTTTTAATTTTAATTCCTATTCAGCCTTACACAACACTCTAGACTTGAACCTTTCAATCTTTACCTTATGCTGAGGAGCGGGAAACATCTGCATGCAATTCAGCTGCTGGTCAAAACCCAGTCTGTTTCTGTGCTACATATTGCACATATTTTAGTTGCGGATTCATTTCAAATACTCACTGTTGGCTGTTAATTTCATTTACTGGTTTTCACTATTGCCATTAAGCGCGTGTGTTAGAAGCAACAAATGCTTGATGTATGCTGCCAAACAAGTAGTAGTTTTTCAGTACTAGTGTATAAAACACACACAGTTGACCAATCAGGTCATATGTCTCCTGTTTCAGCTTCGGCTGACAAAGTGTTGCTGTACCTTCTGGAAATGTGTATATTTAGAGGTTGTTTATCATTATCATCTTGCCAGACTAAAGGATGCAAGGTGTTTAAAAAAAAAAACAAAACACCTTTGCCATGGAAGCAATTGTTTATGCATGGTTCTCTGCATGATGATACGTGCGCAACTTTTTACCCAAACTTAAGGTTCAGTGTTCCTTACTATGGAATTACTATGGTATGTTTGAAGCTCTTTCATCCCTGGAGTTGAACAAAAAGGTGCCACTCTGCAATTGAGTCTGTGCGCAGTGATCTTGATCTAAATCAGTCTGTTTCCACATCATACCTGCTGTTTTTGTTCCAGGGCATTATTTGAAGATGTTTCCCTGTCCTTTTTGAAATAAATGCCTGAAGTCATTAGACCTGTGCTAATCTATGCATCTCATTCTGCAATTCCATAAATAGACCTAACCAGAGTTGCAGGCAAATCACAGATGTCAAAGCCCAGCACTAAAATGTGTAATCCTTAGAGAGGAAAAACATTGCTCTTGATGGCTTTCAGCAAACAGTTGTTCTCACCGAGTACCACCTGACATCGCAGGGGGATGCTGGGACAGAGAAACTCTCCACTTGTCCAGCAAATCTTTTTGTTTGTTTGTTTTGTTTTTTTTTTAATAGGCTCAAGTCCTTTGATGTACCATGAATTCCCAGTGAGCAAGGCAGCATTTTATTTTTTTCTTTCCTCCAGCACGGTATCATTCTAAGAAACCTCAGACAAAGTTTGTGTGTGGCTTTGGGCCTTTGTTCACAGACTGTCACATCAAACTTTTGCCAATTGAAACTCAGTATTTTGTGTCACATGGAAGGAAAGACCTTGGGGTTTGCCTACTTCACACAATGTAGAAAAACCCCGTGCATTTCTTTCATCAGTTTCATCCTGACTGGAATGACTTCACCCAGCTTCTTCATGTGTCCGTTCCTCACTCATTTTCACGATCTCACATCTGAACTTACTGTAGCTTAGGTTGCTTCTTGTAAAAGTTGGGGAAAATCTTTTTTGTTTACTGAAGGTAATAAAGTATAACTAAACGCTCTGCCTTTTCTTTCTTGCCCATGCTTCCAGGATGGAGGCAGCCTTGTGGGAGAAGTGAATGAAGAAGGGGAAATGACTGGAGAGAAAATAGCCTATGTGTACCCCGATGGAAAGACTGCCTATTCTGGAAGGTTCATAGATGGAGAAATGATAGAAGCAAAACTGGCAACTCTGACATCTGTAGAGGATGGGAAACCTCAGTTTGAAGTGGTACCAGGCAGTAAGTTCAGCTAACACAGAAGCTTGTATTCTGGCTACCAACCCTTTGCTGCAGACAGCTTGGTTTCTGTAATGTTCCCCGTTAGAGACTGTAAAGGCTGCTGCAATGAGGTAGTAAGACTAGAAGTGAGAAGCCCTTTTTCTAAATTCTAAATTTGGATGGAAAGGCATGTGGAGCGCTCCCTTTGCTCTGGGAACACACGGGTACTGACCCAAGCGGTGGTGCGGCTGAACTGCATTTCATAAACCCTTCTCTCCAGCGTTGGCGGGCGCAGTCCCGCGTGTCGCACACGCCGTTGCCATCCGTGCCAGTGTGAAAACCTGCTTAACGGTGTTAACGGTGGCACAGTTACAGGCTTTGTTGTGCTAGTAAGATAACGAACAGTGGAGAGGGAGACGGCGGGTTGGTTGTAGTTCTGTCAGTTGGGTTTCTGCAAGTGAATGTGAGCACTGCGTATTCTGGCACCTGCGGTACGGGGCTGAGAGGACACGAGGATTGGAGTTGGTGAGCTAGACTCAGTTGTCGTATAGCACCCTGACTGACCAGCACCCTTCAGCCTGCCTAGCCCTGCTGATAGAAAGTGCCTATGAAATGGTTAGGGTCAGGGCGGTGCCTTCGACCCGTGTAGCCAGTGCTCCTTCTGCGGGGCAGCGGTGGCGTGGGCCTGCAGTTCTGGAGTAGTTCCGTTGCCCTGAGGCGTATGCTGTGTTTTGGAGGCGAGTGGGCTAAGCTGCGGACAGGGATGTGAGTAATAAACAGGGACTGTGCTAACACATTTACTGTTTTGTCAGCAACGATTGTCTGGCTCGATACGAAATAAGAACATAAAACTCAGTGAAAAGGCATTGAGAAGCAAATGCGTATGACTTTTTATTTTTTAAATCTCTTGGTTGTGATAGCAAATCAAAATTTAACTTAAAAGGTAGCTTCTGAGAGGGTACAGTTGTGCTTTGTGCATAGGATTGAATTACGTTCTGGAAGAAGCTTCCTTCAGCCAGAACAGATCTTGGACACCAGGGACAATGGCCTTTTATCAAACTTTGTAATATTGTATTTTGGGGTTTTTTTCTCCATCTTATTTCCACCTGCATCTCCCAGATAGTCCTCTGGCAGTTGATTGTAAGGATATAAGGATATATTAGGATATAATTAGAGCTGTACTGCTGAGCTGCTTATTAATGGCAGGAAATAAATGACTGTAGCAAGTGTACTTTGTGATTACTGAATGTTATCTTCTGGCTGAAGTCTCTTCAGGATTTGGACTGGAAAACATTTCCTATTTGAAATAGTCCAAGATTTTTTTTTTTTTATAGTTAATGTGTTATCGAATATATACTTTTAAATTTTGCTTTACTTTTAAATTTTAATTGGAGGCTCTGCGAGGGTCAATTTTGAAAGACTGTCCAGTCCTCCTTTAAAAGTTGGTAGTTTGAAGAACATACATATCACCTTTTTGTGATAATACTGCTACTCTAGTATCTTGAGGGAAGAAAATAATCAGGAAACAGTATCTCACTGAAGACCTTTCACAGGTGCAGTTCTGTTTAATACCTTTTTTTGGAAGCATAACATTTATTTCTTGCAGTCATTAAAATTTAATTTTTGAATGTCTTGATTAAGTTAAGGGTTGCATGCTTTCAGTACTGCCAATTAGTTTATTTCCTTTGTTGACTTCTGTTTTTTTAGGCCCAGTATACAGTTTTGACAAATCTACTTCATCCTGCATTTCTACAAATGCACTTCTTCCTGATCCTTACGAATCAGAGAGGTAGGCTTTTTTCCTTCTCCCCTCTTTTGATATTGTCCATATTTCTTTGCTGTTACATTATTTAGGGCCTGATTTTGCATTTATTTAAATTTTTAAATTTTCATTTAAAAAAAAAATCCATTTAAAAATTAAAAAAAAAACATGCGTAAGGGTTTGTGGAATGGAACCCATTATTCCCCATCAGTCAGCATTTGACTTGATTTAATTTCTTTCTGATTCATACAGTAAAACTATACTCTAGTGGATAGAACACAGCAATACTTTTTACGGGATTGAAGGATAGGATAATTTCTTAGCATTTCAAAGACATGTTCAGTCAAGTCCTGGACTCCACTAATAGCCCAGATCTACAATATTCTGAGCAAAAAAGTATGCTGTTCCCTATTTTCTAGATGTGTAAATAGCTTCAGGTTGCAGTGTGCTGCATTCAGTGTGTCTCGCTGGATGGCTTGCATTGCCCAAAGTTTTCTCCTCTCCCTATAGATGTAGCAAAGTGGCAAGAGTAAATCATCAAGGTGGAGGAAAGCGAGATACTGGTTGTGACAACCCTGTAATGTCAAAACGCGTTCCTCAGCAATTGTCTTATCATAGTCAGTCAGTGGTATCTCTTCCGTGGCTATTCCACAAATACACTTTTTACCTAGACTTTTAAGAGGCCTTGCTCTGTCGATATCTTGATTGTAGTCCTTTTCTGATACTCTGAAATATCTAAATAGGTGATTAGTAAAATGCTGGCATTAATTTTTATCAAGTGCTTGAAGATCTAGGGCTTCACCTCAAAAACTTTTGCTCGGTGAAGTAATAATGTGTGCATGTATACACCAGCAACCTCAGCTTAGTGGGGACCTCTGGGATTCTGGTATGTTATTGAGGGTGTTCCTGAGTTGAAGCCATCATTGAGGAGTAATAGTAGATTGGCACTTAAAAAAAAAAAAAAAAAAAAAAAATTCAAACCAATAGATAAAGTCAGCCCCCACTTCCCACCAAATCTCCATTTTGCCAAAATAGAGAGAACGTATGGAGGGAGAGGAAGGAGAAGGAGTTGCATTTGGAGTTTTTGAGTTATTGTTAGTTTTATTAGTATTATATTGAAGTATTAGTCTTTATGCCAGTAGTATCGTGATAATACTTCTTGAAAATGAAAACTGTAGCCAGTCACTGATTCCATGCCTTTTTCCCCTTGTAGGGTGTATGTTGATGTCTCTCTCATTTCCAGTGCTGGAGAAGGATTATTTTCGAAAATAGCAGCAGAAGCCAGTACAGTTATGTCCTTTTACAACGGAGTGCGGATTACACACCAGGAGGTAAAGGAGAGAAAAAAGTCAGTCTGAATTTTTATTGCTCCTTCTGAAATCTTCTTATAGTAGGATTTTACACCCACCTCTTTCCTACCCTTAAGATTTTAATATGATGGAGTTTAATTGAAAGAAAGTGCATGTTCACCCATGCGTATATAAAAAAAGTGGTGGCTGGGTTTTTTTTAATGACTTACAGGAAAAGCTCTGGTTGCATATATTTAAATGTTTGCTTTCAGACTGCTGGCAAAGTTGACCCCTCCACACACACACACACTGGATTTTTGCCTTGCAAACTAGGTGGACAGCAGAGACTGGGCCCTCAATGGAAATACAATATCCCTGGACGACGAAACAGTCATAGACGTGCCAGAGCCCTACAACCACGCCGCCAAGTACTGTGCCTCGCTGGGGCATAAGGCCAACCATTCTTTCACTCCGAACTGCATCTATGACCCGTAAGTAGAGTCCCGTGTTTCGGAGTGGAAGGTGCAGCCCAGCAGTCTGGGCTCACAGCAGGTTTCTGGGCAGCTGATTGAGGAGCAGCCGGTGGGGCTGGGAGTAATGGGTCCAGGCACTGAAGGAGTTCCTGCTCACCTGGGCTGAGTTGGAAACTGCCTGGCCGTGCAGGTGCTTGATGTCTCTTGGGACTTACACCATGGAATATCTTGAAGTTTGCAACTGTGTTAATTTTGTCATGAACTTTAGGAGCTGCCTCTTGATTCTCAAATGCATAAGCACAGCTCTCTAAATCCTAGCTTGGCTAGGAATGCACCGTATTTGCTGAACTACAGGTGCTTGACCAGCACCATCAAATGTGTTATCATTTCTGAAACTCAAAAAAACCCCATCTCGCTGCTCTCCCAGTTGGTGCAGAGCACTAGGAAACTTTTGACGTATGCATATGCTCAAGGGTATAAATATTTTCATACCAATGTATAAATGAACAAACCTGTGAAGGTGCATATGTAGAAAATAGTTTTCCTTCATTAAATAAGCCAATTCCTTTCACTGTGGGACCCTGGGAGAAGATGTACAGAAGTACGTTACAGTTGTTTGGTAGGTAAACCTGTGCTGAGGAAATTAAGGTGAGCAGTTTTCCATGCTCTCCAGCCTCTGGTAATCTGTAGTGTTTTCCTGTCACGCAGATGTTTGCTTCTGCAAGCCCAAGGCATGTGGCAGTGATTAACTGTGTTTTATTTATTTATTACAAACAAGTGATGTTGCAGGACTGTTGAAAAATTCCAAGTAATAGAGCTACACAAAGCTGTTTTAATACATTGGTGGTTTTGCCCTTGTTACTTAAGTCTTCATAAGACTGACTCAAAGTGATCTACTCGTCTGATAGCAGATTATGTGATACTACTCTGAACTGCGAGTGACTTCCAAAGCGATAAAAGGGGCTAACAGAGTCTGTGAATTGACAGCTAAGCCTAGCAAAGGTGTTTATTCTTTGTCTAGGTTTGTTCATCCTCGTTTTGGGCCTATCAAGTGTATCCGTACCATCAGGGCTGTGGAGAAGGATGAAGAATTAACAGTGGCTTACGGATATGATCACAACCCCGTTGGGCAAAACGGGCCCGAAGCACCGGAGTGGTACCAGCTGGAACTGAAAGCTTTCCAGGCTGCCCAGCAAAAGTGAAACGGGAGCTCCTTCTCCGTTCAGCAAACTGAAATAGAAACTTGGATCTATGCACTACCTTTATACTGAAAACTGGACAACCAGGGATTGTTCATGCTGTTGCATCATAACTTTGCATTCTGTGTTAAGAGATAAGTTTCTTGCATACTAACTAGGTTTGACTGTGTTACTCATAGCAGATTTAAAATTAGCTAGCGTTGCACCAGTCTTATCTGGAGAAATTATTTAATATTCTATACGAGACGTGATATTCTTTGGTAGCTTCTGCTTTTGCACCATATGCGAAGATGCCAAAAGACTAGACAGAAAACTAAAATGGGTATATCGTTCACTTTTAGTCGGCAGACTTAGTGTTGCTCTCTATCTGCCTAGGCATTATTGTGCAACTGCATTTTGCATATATGCCACTTGTGATGATAACAGTAATATTTTGATATTCTCTAATAGTAGCATAATTTTGCCTTTTTAAACCTTTGATCTGAATCTTGCAATAGAGCAGTTTATTTATTAGCATATAGGAGGCTGGGTTTTAACTCCCCTTTCCTCTTGTCTGAACGTTGTTCTTTCTACAAATCCTCTTTTGCAGGAGAAAATCCTTTCTAACTAGTGGAAAGGCTTGTGTGTGTACGTGAGAGTGCTGTGTGTTGGTCTCTGTGGCGCTCTAAATAGTATAGCAACATGTCCAAACCTAATATTTATCTAGCCTTTACGGCTGGCTTATTTTATTTTATTTATGGTTACAACACGCAAATGAAGCTGTTCTTTGCATGAAGATTTTCTGAAAGGAGAAAACGGATTCACTTCTTGAAGGACTTTCCGAAGTACACGCTCTGGAAGGCAAGCACATTACTTGCATTAGTGTCCGTGAGTTGGTTGGTGTATTTCACCTGTTAAAGCGGCCAGTTCTCAAGGCAAAAATTCTAGCAATGAGATGCTAGCATCTCACGTGAATTCCCTTAAAGGAGGTGTATGTATTTGAGGGCAGGCTGTAGTACTTGGTTAAGGAAAGCTGTATCTTTTGTATGTGTTCAGTTGACAAAGAATATAGCCGCGTAGCCGCCTCTTAGTAGTACAGGTTTAAGACACAGTAAATTAATATAGTATGAGATATCAAAATAAGATTAAAAAAATAGATGTGAAAAGATTGTTTTTGAAAGACAATGAATGTAAAAACATCACTCACTGCTCGTATTTAGAAACAGCAGTCAATCCATAGCTTTGTTGCAGCCAACAGTGGGGGCTTGTGAATATTCATCTGCAGGGCTGTGTTCTGGGCTTTTTCAGGGGTAGGGAAACTGTTGTGCGTTTTTTTTCAGATACTGTACTGGTCTCGCCTAATGCTGTAGAAGAGAGAAATAATGTATCATCTCGGTCTGGATACTGGAGCCCTTCTGGGACTCGGATGCTCTCTTTTGGGTTTACCACCTTAGGAAAAACTCAAATGCATTTGCAACACTTTCTTTAGATGTTTGTAGTTTAAAAAAAGTCTGTATATATGTAACATAAGCGATTTGGAAATCAGACCTACCTTTCTATTGCGACACGTTTTGGTTGGTTGCTTGAATGGTTGGAGGTGTCTGGCTGTCTGGGGAGCTGGACATGGAGAAAGTGTTGGGTTGGTACCTGCCAGTGGAAGGATGAGGTTGCTGTTTCGTGCAGTCTGAGAATCCTTGCTTTGGTACCTGTACAACGTTAGGAATTATTAATAAAAGAACCTCACTAACTCAGGGCTCTGTTTAGGCCCTGTGACTGATCACAAACCTTTTCCAGCACCTCACCATTTAAGCTTGCACAAAAGCTACTCTGTGTGTGTGCTGGGGGGGGGCAAGTAGGCTCAGGGTTTTTTGACACTCTTCCAGCAGTGGTCTGAATGTGAGCTTTGACACCATCCATCTCCTTGTGCTGGAGACTCAGGCCACAGCTTCGCTTCTCGTCCAAGGCAGGTGGCTGGCAGAGGTGACAGCTCAGGGACTCAGCTGGGTGTGCAGAGACAGAACTGAGCCTCACAGGTGAGGGAGAGTTGTCAAAGGGCTGACTGGCAGCACAGCTTCAGCAAATGAACCTCAAAAAGAAATATGCATGTCTTCATGTTTCCTTACCTGCCCACAGGTCGTTATTGTAGATCATTGCTGTTTCGGCCATTTGCAGAAGAGCGTCCCTCTCTGGTAGGAAGCTGTTGTGTGCGTCTTGTGGATTGTTCTGCCAGGACCATGAAGTCTGCAAAGCTGAGGCTTGTGTTTAAATGCAGGGAAGAGGAGAGGGAAGATATGTGACTGAACCCTGCTGTGAATGGATGGTAGCTCCTTCCGCAGTCTTGATAACCTGCTTTGGACTGCTGGTCTCTTTGTGCCCTCTAGAGAATAGTGCTTAAAGTGTTCTGATCTCTAGAGCTTCTTTGGCTTCATTGCTGATCGGTCTTTGATTCCTCTGCTATCTCCTCTTTGTGTGGGGTTGCTTATGTTTTAATAGATTTGTCAGTCTTCGTGTTGCCTGATTTTTGAGATAAATACAAGATAGGTGCTCTTTGCACATCAGGTTTGGATGTTTCATCCTAAAATAGTGGAAATTCTAGGAGGGGGGGAAAAAAAAGGCACAGGTATCCTCTGTGTGTTCTCAAAAGCTGTTAATCTGGTGACAGTCAAGCAGATTCTCTTGCTCTTGTGTATGCTTGTAGCCTGGTAGTATGCCACAGCTGTGGCTATTGTCTCTATTAGCTCTGCTGTCCTTTTCCTCTCTGCTCTGTTAAAATCTATTGGTCCTCCTATAGAACCCTTCTTCAGTGACCAACCTTCTATAAAAGTTGTGATTATAAAGCTGCTTTGGCTTGATTTAGGACCAAGCCTTTTAATTCTTCTTTGTTTTCTTTTTCTTTGTGGTCTGTTAGAGTGGAGATGGTTGGGATGGTTTTTACCACTGGGTAGCAAGAGGGCTCAGGGCTCGGTGTGTCCTTCAGAGGCTTTTGAGAGGTGTGCGTTGGCAACCACAGGTTCAAACACAGGTTAGTTACAGAACTCCAAATAATGCCTTAACTTGGTCAACGTATTGCAGCTCAGCTTCTGGGACTCACTAGATAGCAAGACCGGCTTAGCAAAACTGTCAGTCGTAACACAAGACCCACACCAAAAAGTGGGTTTAATTTGAAGCAGAGGAAGCAGTCATGTTGCAAGGCAATTCATTTGAGTCTGTTGAATGCAGCTGACTGTTGGTGAATATGCAATAAGCAAAGAAGCTCCACTTCTCAGAGTCTGGCCAAAGACCGGTTCTGCTGGCACAGAAACTGGGAGAAGAGCTGATGCCTGTCAGCTGAGCCTGGGTGAGCAGCTAGCTCTTGGAGTACCCGTTGTGACTAAAGAATGGCATAAGAGAACCTGGAATTGCTGCTTTTTTCAGGTATAGATCAGTTCCCAACATCTGCCTTTGGTCTGCAGTGCTGCACGTGGCTCCTCTGTGGTGGGAGGGTTGTTACCTGAGCTCCTTTACGAGACGTAGCCCGTATCAGCCTGTATTAGAGGCTGCTGATTGTCTCTTTAATAAAAAAAAAAAAAAAAAATCTTAAATGTATCTTCCTGCTACGGCAGCACTGTGTTTTGTCACCAAGAATACAGAAGCTTAGTTTTCTAAAGAAGCGGTTAATCTTGGTGACAAGAGAGCATGAGAAGCTACAGCTGAGAGCTACCTGCTGCTGGGTCATTCCTCTGGATAAGAGGGAAAAGGGCTTAGGCCTAAGGGGGTGTCTCAAGTTGAGTCTCATGCTATAATTTGAAAGTTGAGTCTCATGCTATAATTTGACTCCGTGGGATCTATTAAAATACCTGATTTTCCTTCACAAATCTGAAAAGGCTTTTTTTCCTTTTTGGTAGCAATTGAAAAATCCTTAACCTACATAAATACCTATAAGTCTTAACTGTTGAAAAAGTCAAAGGCAATATGTGCATATGCACTGAGAGTGAGAGCTGTGATAGCTTTTTGACTTTTTCCACAGTTGCAACAATAACCCGCCAGGATGGCCCATGATTTTTCCCAGATGCAGCTCCTGGACAACTCATGCTGGTTTCGAGACCTTTGGGAGGCCGGTTGCTCGGCCTTGCAAGGCGGCGTTGAGGTAGCCTTCCCCCGAGTTCAGCCTTTTCGGACGCAGAGCTTTCGGCGTGGCACGCAGCTGGCGGTGGCTGTGGTTTCTTTCCCAGGGCTGTTGTAGTACGTTGCTGGCAGGGAAGCGAAAGCGCCATCGGGAATTCCTCAGCCTCTGCCAGGCACCGGAGGAGCAGAGTAGCCAATGTATCCTGTCTGGTACAGGAAAGCGAGAGGTGGTGGAAATTGCCACTTCTCTGTTTCCTTCCCGGTTGGCTGCCCTTGTCCCTCTGTCGAAACCAGTGCTCCCCACTTTGGTTGTGCCAGGAACTGTATGGTGTGGCACCTGTCCCAGAGACCTGTGTGATTTCTACCCTTATGCTAAATTTCTGGAAGACGCTGCCGTTGCGGTGAGGTAACGAGTTGCACAGAGCCGGTTATCTGCTGCTTTGTTCTCCTCAGGCACAGCAGAATCGCTGGAGCTGTGGGTGCCTGAGGAATTCACCTCCAAGCACTTAAAAAAAAAAAAATGCAATTGCTTTGAAACCAATGTTGCTGAAGTGTCTCCTTACATGCTGGGGTGCTGCATTAGACGCCTCTTCCTCACTTACACCGCGCCGTCGTATGCTGGGAGCATTTGGGCGAGGAACGCAGGCGTGGGAGCGGCTTTACCTGTGGGTGCAAGTGGGCTTCACGCTCACCTGCGCCCCGGGGAGAACTTGTTCCTTTTGCTTTGTGTACTGGAAACACAAGAACTATATTTTTGGACAAAGCATTTCTAAGCAGTCTTATAAGGGATACTTTTTTTTTTTCCCCCAGACACAAAAAAAATAAAAGGTGCAAGATTGAGTGCATGTTTACTTGCCCCAGATCAAAGGTTTTGAACACTAAGGTCACTATCTGTTGAATGGACCCTCTTCTTGGCGCTCTTCTGTCTTCAGGCAATTGAAGCTCCTGCCCTCTTTCTCTACCAGTTTTACTGTAACTACTTTTTTTTTTTTTTCCAGGAGAAAAATATATATATAAATTCTAAGCAATTAAATGTTCAAGCCATAAAATCATGAGTGTGAGAAGACCCTCTTCACAAGTTTTAACATATTTGTATGTAAAATGATGTTTGTATGAAATATTTTCGTGGTAGAATGACTATTTAAAACAAAAGTTCCAGTAAGATCTAAACCAAATTTAAAAGGATGTCTTTTTGTAAGATGCGAGTGTAATTGATTACCAATAAGTAGATTTTTTTTTTTTTTTTTTTAAGGGGAGATGCAACAAATGGTCTTTACAATTATAAATGGTCATTTCTGCTATTCGGGAAAGTATTTATGCAGCATTACACACAGCTGTCATAAATAATTGCAATAGCAAGGCCAGTCACATCTTCAGGACATACCTCTCAGCTTGTCCCTCCGTGATACTGTACGAACGGACCCATCCCTCCTTTCTGCAGGTTTCCTCCTAGAAAACTTTTCCTACTGTAACTGTACTGAATTTAACTCTTGAGCTAAGATCCAGACTAAAATTGTGTATTACTTAACAGTTTCTGCTGGGCCTTCTGCTATTTTAATACTCTTTAGCCCATAATTACTGGGTGTCTCTGTTCTGAAGAACTAAGTGCTAAAGAATAATCCTTGGGGTAAGCTTATACGTGTGCTAACAGTTAACCCCGGAGTATTTAACTTGTATACAGTACTTGATAGGTGTTTTATGACATTTGTACTCGAACTATGAGCCTTACTGAACATCTGTAGGTTTATTCATGACTTTTAAAAAATGGATAACTCTAAGAAAGATGTTTACATGAATGACGATTGCCCTTCCTTTGATGTTATGAATGAGGTTTTTATAGTGTGTTTGGGTGTATGTGCAAGGAAGTAAGAAAAATGTTTCTGGGGAAAAATAGACTTGACAAACATTTGTAATAAGTGAATTTTAAAGATCGCTTTAATTGCGCTATGAAGGCAATGCAGATATTAAAATATTCAACAGAACTGTCGTCTCTCCTTGTTATTTGCATGTCACGGTTTTGGGCCTCCTCTGGTCTCTCTCCCCCTTGCTTGTGCACCGTGTGGTTGCTTTGCAGCCACGGTTATTGCAGACGCCCAGGAGCAGGATCTGGCACACAGGTAACACACTTCTAGGCCGCGTGACTTTAATAGCGAACGAACAGCGGAACGCTCCTGATGCCCCTGCCTTGTTGTTGTTTTTTTTTTTCCTGGCACCTCTGCTGCTTTTGTTACTCACTTCTCTCTTCTCAATGCCCCTGACATGGGCTTTTGTTGTGTTGTGGTATGGAAGAACATCCTGCCTGCATACGCCGAAGTGTCTTAACAGTTGTGGTTTAAAACATCTGTATTTTTCCCTTGCCGTTGCTGACTCCGAGGCAGTCGGAAGGCATGGCAGCGAGCAGCAGCAGCGCCTTCCAGGCACGTAACCTCCTGCTGTGTCTCCTAAATCGCTGTACGCATCCTGCTGGGTGAGTGGCGAGGGAAGGGGCAGCGCTTTGGTGTCTGCTCTGCCTTCCTCAGCACTTCGGTGCCTGCCCTGCCCTCCCCTGCGATCTCCGCAAATGCTGCGGTCACTCGGGTGCTGGGCGTGGGTGTGCGGAGGCTGCGCTCTCCCCTCTCTACGAGGGCAGAGGAGGGGCTTGTTTGGCCTTGGCGTCGCCCATTGAACCTTCACAGCCCTAAAGCTGAGAGGAGGAGCGCTTGCTTTGTGCTCGCCTTATCTCCAAAGCAAGCCGTGTGGAAGATGACACTCGGGTCGTGGATGCTGCAGTGGGCTGGCTTCACCCAGCCCGGCGGCGTTCCAGTCCTAGGCTGGTGCTACAGTCCTTGGCTCGCAGCGTGGAGGTGCTGTGGGTTTATTTAAGGAAACGGTAGCTAACCTGCGAATTGATTTCTTAAAAACGTCTCAAGAGTAGGCAAGCTTTAGCGCAGTGCTTGTTAGGGCCGGATTTGGCTGGAGGCGCTTGGGTAGGTTCTTCGGCTTGCTTTCCAACAGAGAGAGGGCTCCGCTGTCCCCAAGGAGCCCTCGCCTATCAGCCCAAACAAACGGATCGCGCAAGTCATGAGCAGTATACACAGAGAGAGGGGTTTCCCCTACTTGACATATTGTGCGGCACGTGTCACCTGAAGCAGCACTTCAGTCTGCGGGGAAAAAGAAGGCGAAAGTTCTGTAGAAAATGGGTGGCCCGCGAGCCCGGCAACTCTCCACTCCTGTCCTGGTTTCAGCTGTTTACACTAGTCAAGGAATTTTCAGCTTCCCATTCTCTGCCAGGGGCACAAGAAGCTGGGAGGGAACGCAGGCAGGACAGCTGATGCCAATTAGGCTCAG
>VZTL01000220.1:59649-83921 GCA_013400535.1 Scopus umbretta
AGGAAATTGTGTGTGTATGGGGTGGGGGCCCAAAATGTTTTCTAGGCAATCGAAAACGGTTTTGGAAGGGAATGAGCTGCCTGGTCCTTCTGCAGGATTGAGAGCTTGTTTGAGTTACCTTCATAAAAGCTGCTACATTCCTAAGCAAAAGGAAGATGCAGCGTTCCCTCGCTTTCTGCTGCAGCAGAGGAGCACTGGCTCTAATAGCAAGCAAAGATCTGTAAAAATGCTTGCTTTTGAATGCATTTCTTACGGTGTTCCTTCACATTATTAAGAATTGTGCTTACTAAAATAGGAAACAAGTTAATTGACTTGCGTTTCCTAGGCAGGTCTCTCCAGCCATGTAAACTCCGAGGGGGGATATTGTTTATAAGTGAGAGATCTCTAAGAACAAAGTCTTTGGGTCCAGCTAGCACCTGTGGTTAAGATGTGGGCCTCAACTATAGCTCAGAAATCCAACATCATGGAAACATTTACTGTTCTATGTTTGTCTTCCAAGTGACAGTTGCTACTGGATACTTTTTAGTGTTAGGGGACGTCAAAAGCCAGTACCTACAGTGCTTATTAGTACATTTTGTCTGTATTAATTGCTTGGATTTGTCAGAGGATAGTTTTAATTAGAATCATAGAATCATTAAGGTTGGAAAAGACCTCTGAGATCATCTAGTCCAACCGTCAACCCAACACCATGTCTACTAAACCATGTCTTGAAGTGCCACATCTACACGTTTTTTGAACACCTCCAGGGATGGTGACTCCACCACCTCCCTGGGCAGCCTGTTCCAATGCCTCACCACTCTTTCAGTAAATAAATTTTTCCTAATATCCAATCTAAACCTCCCCTGGCACAACTTGAGGCCATTTCCTCTTGTCCTATTGCTGGTTACTTGGGAGAAGAGACCAACACCCACCTCCCTGCAACCTCGTTTCAGGGAGTTGTAGAGAGCAATCAGGTCTCCCCTGGGCCTTCTCTTCTCCAGACTAAACAACCCCAGTTCCCTCAGCCGCTCCGCATAAGGCTTGTTCTTCAGACCCCTCACCAGCTTCGTTGCCCTTCTCTGGACATGCTCCAGCAACTCAATTCCTGCTCCCCTTCTTTTTCTCCTTTAATTTCTCTGTCTAGGTGAATGTGCTGATAGTTGCTTCCATAATCTCTTGTGTTGCCATCCTCATCGTAATAGTTTATAGCTCCCTCACACTGAACTATGGTGAAGAGGAGGAGCTGAGTTCTGCCCCAGTCCATGTTATCCATACCGTAAGTACTGATATGATGCTTATTACTGGGGAACATGGCTGACTTAATCTGCAAACATTACTAGGCATGACTTGGAAGCAGAACCATACTTCCAGGGTGCCTAAACTGGAGTTTGAAGTGGTGCCTGCAGCAGGGCACTTGTTTAAAAAAAATTGTGTAAGCCTACAGTTAGATATCAAGTTAGGTACTGAAAACCACAAAACCCATGCGGGGCTAGATAGACATTTTCTAGCTTGCTCCTGCCGTTCACTGCTGCTGCAGCATGGCTAGTATCGGTGGCTATGTGAACTAATGCCCAGCTCTCCTGGATGCCCGTCTGAGAAGCAGCTGCTTGAGAGCAACAGCTCGTCCCCAGAGGTGTGCACACTAGGTATGCACCTAAACACACTAGAGTCGAGTTAACCGCTGCTGACTGCAAAAGGATTTGGGTTGTGCCAGGAAAAAAATCATGGTGCTGCTCATGAGAAGGGGTAGGTGCTGGCCGAATCCCTTGGCCTGGTTCGAGACAGCAATTGCTAGGCTCGAATCCTTTCCAGCATGCACCTCAGGTGATAAAGTTACAGGTCAGCTGGTTAAAACTGGGTATTCTTTCAAGTGTATCCTCCACAGTAAAGCTGAAAAGAAGGAATGAGTTAGCCCTTTTGTACCTCAAACCTGGTACAAGCAATGGCTCCCTGTGGGGATGAAGACGTTCCAGGTAGACGAAGCTGTTCATTAGTTTATTGCGGGACAAATCGAAATGTCAGGCTGCTAAGGTGCAGTATAGCAAGAAGACATTTCTGATGCTCAGTGTGAAGAGAAGCAGCCATTCGTTGGGTTTCTACTCATTGTTAACGCTACTTCCAAACGTGATGCCATTGCGTAGCATCTTACATTTTGATCAGAAGCCTTATTTTACTGCTTGCTCTTTCCCTATGTGAGGTTCACACTTGGCTTGTTCTTTAGAGCACAGGCAGAAAAGCCTCAAAAAACACTAACTCTGAATCAGTCTCCTGCGATGCAGTTGCAGCATTCTTGCAGTCATTAGAGTATTTTTTTGTGGAGAGCTTCCCTTTCTGAATATGGCTTTAACATTTTTGTTTTCTGCTTGCAGAAGTTCGTACTTAATAAATTAGTCAAGGGTGCTAACGTGGCCATGCTAGCTGCAGCTGTCTGCAGTGCTTTTGTTGTGCTGGTGATGGCTTACTTGGGATGCCGGAGTCTTCCACGCTGCTCGTGCTATGATAGCGTAACCGGGATGGTGAGTGAGGAGCCCAGGGCACCAATTTATTTGTACTGATTGTGGGTAGGAGGGGGAGAAACTGGGGAGAAGATGTGTTTTTCTTCTGTGAACCTAACCTCAGCTCTACCTCAGTCATCCCGGGCTAATTCTAAGACATTAAGTGGTTATGAGAAGAAGAGTTTTAAAATTTTTGTGTTTTTCCTTTTACTACCTCCCTCTTATTTACAGTCTTGCGTAAGACCTAGTGTAAGTTATCTCCGTTTTCCAAACCATTAGTGCTCAAGCTACTGTGGTCCGATTTCCTATGAATTCCTGCTCTCCTCCAAAACTTCTCATTCTTGTCTCACCCTTAAACCAACAATTGCTCCTGGTACAGCGTCTCAAAGACTTACTGGTACTTGCACACCAAGATGCCTTATCCCTAGAACTACAAATTCAGTAATAAGAATACCCCTGTACCGTGCGTGAAGTGTAGGGGAGACAACACACCACATTTTACTGGTAATTTATGAGGGTTCTACCTCAAGGGATGGGGCACGTGCCGCGTGTCTCTGCTAAGTGACTCAGTCTCTCTCCTGGAGTAATTCTGATGCTCTCTTAAACACATACATCCAACCATCTCATTTGGTAAGGAATTAATGGGTGTGGGTTACAAGGCAGCTGTTCTTGACGAAAGATACAAGTGTGTAATGTGAGGCTGCTTTAAACTTTCAAACTAAAACTTGTTAGGAGGAGTGGACTGCACAGATTTTCCGAAATAATTCAGGTGTATCTTCTTGAACAAACTCACAGATGAGGCTTTTGATGGCACTGTTTCCTTCATAGGAATGGTTGCAGCCTAGCGAGGACCAAAATCAGGCTGTGGAAATGGTTTGTGCTGTACAAAGTGAGTAACTCTTTCCTTCCGTGTATTTGGATATTCACCAGGGATGTGGAAGGAACATCCCGAATAAGCTTTACCTCCCAGGGCAAAATCCTGACAACTAAAAGACTCCGAGCCAAAAGGAACTCGGGATTTTGCGCAAGTGTCTACACCAGGTTTCATGGTTTCTTCTTTCCTTCCCTGCACAGGCCCTGGGGGCAGAATTTTTAACTTCCCAGATCGGTTTCCAGCCCAGGACTTAGACGCAGAGGAAGACGCATCCAACCCTCCACCATATATCAGAATGGCTTGAAAAAGTGGTTGAACGTTTGAAAGCTACTAGTCTAAAAATGTGGCAGGACAGATGTAAGAAGTTCTTCAACTTTAAAGGTGGTTATGCACTTCTCCTTGGACTTTTGAAAAACACACATGGAAAGAGACAGCTATTGAATGCCTAACATTCAGCAAAGATGACAATGCAAGGGGGCAGATCTGCAGATGTTTTGGACATTCAGACTTTGTATACTTAAAATACCTCATTGCCTCTGGAAAGCGTGAGCACTTTTTCCTCCAGCTTTTGTACTTAAGTCACGTTTTATTCCACTAGAATTCATCATGCAATTTCTCTAGCAGTGCTAGCCTTAGGCGTTCAAATATTAAATACAATTCATTTTTAAAAGAAACTGGTTGTGGAGTATTTCCCCCCTCCAACTGCTATCTCAATTTCTCCCCCTTACCGAATGAATTATTTGGATGATATAGAATCATAGAATCACAGAATTGTTAAGGTTGGAAAAGACCTCTGAGATCATCTAGTCCAACCATCAACCCCTCCCCTTTCCCCTCCCCCACCAAAAAACCCAAACAACCAAACCCACAAAACAAACAACAGACAAACAAACAAAGACAACAAACCACCATGTCTACTAAACCATGTCTTGAAGTGCCACATCTACACATTTTTTGAACACCTCCAGGGATGGGGACTCCACCACCTCCCTGGGCAGCCTGTTCCAATGCCTCACCACTCTTTCAGCAAAGACATTTTTCCTCATATCCAGTCTAAATGACGGTAGGTGAAGAATAATGAAGGTCCCGCTTCATTATTGAGCTTCAGAGTGCTTTTCCTTTTCTTCTTGGCAAGGATGGGGGCAGGTGAAGTTAATGATACGAAGCCTTGCCAATGCCATTCAGGTTCCTGTGTCAACATGTGGATTCTGTGGGGTGTACATGTGTCGCTACGATTCGTTTTAGTGCTGAAGTGTAATGCGAGAGAGTAGTAGGAACTGGAGGTGCAGTGGCTCCTCTTACAGAGTAACTTAGATACTGTGAATTCAGTTCAGGTTTTTGTATTTTGACTTTGGAGACCGAAAGTTTAAAAAAAATGCTTATGTGGGGGCCCGTTCTGCTAAAATTTATTACAGATCTAGACCAAGGTCCTCTGTTGGAGATTCTCTAGAGGAACTCTTGGTCCTCTCGACCACGGAACTACAGCTTCCAGTCGACTCCTGAGGTACCTAACATTCCCACGAGTTTTCTCCCTTTTACCCTTCTGATTCTCTCCCCCATCCCACCAGGGGGGAGTGAGCGAGCGGCTGGGTGGTGCTTAGTCACTGGCTGGAGTTAAACCATGACAGTACTTAATGATTCACTTTCAGGTAAGCTTAGAGGTTTCTGTCAAGTGATTAGCTTGTCTGCAGGCCTTGAGCGTGAAGCGGTAGATTACTTATCCCACGATGTAGATTAACACAGCACATTCATTTGCACAGAGCTTGGAAAGTAAGTTCCCATCAGGAGAAAGGGCTGTGAGTAGTAGAATAAGTCATGCCCACCATGAGGCATGTATCTCCAGGAATAATCGCAGATAAGATTTATCTTATTGCAGCATATAATGTGCCTTTCCCACTCCCAAGAGAAGAAGGAAATAAATTGTTCTTGATTTTTTTTTTTTTTTTTCCCTAGAGACTGAAGCCTTTTTCATAACCCTGGTAAAGGGACTCAGACACCTAAATGAAAACCTTCACCTGATGAAAGCACTGTACAGACAAAATGCCAGGCAGTCCTCTGAGTCCGTGCTTATCACATGTGCACGTGAAATGCCCTTGGTTCCAAATCGGCTTGCCACAGCTACATCATCAAAAATTAGCATTATGGTATGCAATTAATCCTGGCATATGCAAGTTATCCTGGCAGGCAGATCCTGTCCAACTTCATAGTCTCTTGGGGTTGGTGAGGTGCAGAGATGGACAGTTAGTTTCTATGAAATTATTTGTAAAATTCCTAGGACTAAACATCTTCAAATTTTGAAGAGTTTATATTTGAAGATGTTTTGCACCTTTTTTTTCTATTCAAGATTAGAACAACATCCTAAGCTGCATAGTGAGAAAGTCCTAGTGGACTCTGTCATCCCTTTGTACCTAAGGTGCTTACCAAATGTCTCCATTACTGACTTTAACCATTAAGATGATTAATGGCTGGGATTATAAAAAAAAGGTATTTGGATCAGGAGAGCCGCCCTAACCACCGGCCTTCCTCCACAGCCCTCCTCTGGTCACACATCGCTTCCTCTGCTGCCCGGCTTCGGCCAGGGGAACTGCCCCCATCCTTCAGTGCTCCGGCCAGCACCTCAACTTGGGGCTGCAGGTCCTATTCTGGCAACTGGAAGTTTGACTACGTGCCACGGTAGCCAAATTCCTTCCGGCTTTGGCTCTAAGTACCTTCATGTGTTTGCCTATGCCAACTAAAACACAGTTGGTGTCGTTGCAGATGTCCATTTGAAGGTATCAATGTTTTAATTACTATTTTAAGTAATTTATTACTATTTTAATACTATTTTATTTAATTAACTATTTAATTACTATTTTATGTTTTAATTACTATATTAAAGTAATTCAAACATTGTGGTTAAAAAAGTGATGCTGTGCCTTTTTCTCTGGTATAGTACCCGTCAGCAAGCATCAAAGCACTAAGCGTGACTACTTTCCCTGTCCTCAGATGCTTCTGGCACACAGACAGTCTGCGTTGAAATGTTGGGCTTTTTCTCCTTGATTAACATAACCTGCTGTTCTCGCACACTAAAATAAATTAAAGACTCCCTGGGAGGTTATTGTGATTGCTAATAGCTAAAAGCAGTGTGGCTTTGATTCTCCTTTAGTCTGAACCAGATTTTTGTCTTTGAAAGGAGAAACTTGCTGGAAGTAGTTTGTTGCTGAAATGCACTGCTCAGCCACTGCATCATTTCTGGGTGGAAGCTACGGTCCCATCCAGAGATACCATTCTGTAAGTAGTCATTACGGTGTGGGGTGGTACACACCGAGTGTAACTCGGCAGCGGCTCGACTGCTGGTTGAAGAGAGCAATTCGATTTCATTGCAGGCACGCAGAGGATGCATGTCGCTAGTCCTTGTTGGAATGCAGCACTGCTTCCATCGGCTCAGAAGGATGACTCCTGAGGTGAGGGTGTGAAATCCGCGGCTGTCCTGGAGGGCAGGCGCAACCGCAGCTGATGCAGGTCAGGTCCTCCTGGCACGGCTCTGAGGCCGGCTTTGAAAGCGGTCGATCCGTGGCGTTTAGTGACAGGCGAGACCTCTGCCCGTGTGGCAGGTACTCCTTTGGCTGTGAAATAGCCTGGAGAGCAGATACTGAAGTATGAGTGTGTAAAAGAGGCGTATGCTCTGTGCTATTTCTAAATTAAAAATGTATGTAATTGATTCAGCGCAGCTATAAAGCCCTTGATGTCTGGCTGTCTTTTTACAGTCCTTCCAGCGGCACAATCACAGCATCACTATCACAATACCAGCACCTAAGATCACTTACAGACACACAATTTCAGCAGTTCTTCCTACAAAAGGAGATTTTTCTAGAAAAGAAACAGCTGCAATATGGAAATTGGTGGAAACTGTATACCGATTTAATGTCACTCCCTCTAATCGGTTAGCATTGCAGCTTCCAGTACTATATATAGTAGCCCGTTCCGCATGCTAGTTTCGGCGCCTTCCCAGAGCCTGCCCGTATCTCCAGGGACATTTCATGGTTTGCATCACCCCCAGCTTTCACTGATGGAAGTCAGATGGATTTTTATTTATTATGCAAACACACATTCATCGCATCTCCAGTAGAAACGGCCTCACCATTTGCTCCCACAGACTTTTCCTCGTTGGCAAGATCCCAGGAACTGAGCTGACATCGGTGTTCCTTCCCAGCACCGCAAGGTTTCCCCTTTGGGGTGGGCAAAGGCCTGTGGCTGCTGGAGGGAGGTAGGGTTGCACATGACAGGGTGGCAGTCTGTCCCGAGGGGTGGGTGTAGCAGCAGGTACACCTCAGCACCGTGCTGGCAGAATAATGCAAGCAAAGCCCAAGGAAAAAAAATAGAATTCCAGGTTTCACCTGAGCCCAGAGCTTGTTCTGCACCGAAACACCCTGCACACATGGGTGCTGCACCTTGGCCACAAGCTCCTTACGCTTCACTATTAAGAAATACAAATCACTTGGCATTTTGAAGAGGAATGATAAATGCAAACACGCCTCTGATCTCCTTGAGACCAACCATCCAGCTCTTTTCTTGGGCATATTAGACATTGCTGACCAAACCTGAGCAGCCTGCAGGCAGGACACCGGCACCTTGCTTTTGACGTGGGTTATGGACCCGCTTATGTGGGCCTACACAACAAAATTACACAGACACCAAGCACTTCATGCTCATCTTGTGTTAGCATTATTTGTATTAAGTCAAAGATAAGGCACTTGTGTCCAAAAATGTTCTTCTATCTTAAGGAAGCTTAGCCAAATGTTACCCTATTCCCTGACGCACAGAACAAGGTGCACAAAAATCCCCGGGCTATAAACGCAAAGGCTGCCAGCCTCTCCATTAGCAGCAGCCGCCAGAGCTAATCACAGGGTGTAATCAGAAGGTTAATCGGGGAAACTGGTTCTGTGAGTTAACGTTCAACTAAGGGCAAAGTATTTGCTGAAGCCATTTCCCCCCCTAGAAAGGGCTAGAAGGCGCTGGGGGAGGAGGGGAAAGGAGGGGTCTTCCTCATGGTGAGGATCAGAGAACCACTTCAGGTATGTTTTTGACAACTAGCTTGTTTGGGGTTTGGTTTTTTTTTTTTTTTGTAACTTCACTTCCAGTCTTGTAATCCAATGCTTACATCGTGCCCTCTCACAGCAACATTTTGCTTTTTTCCTCAGCCTCGCTGAGTAACACAAATGGTTCCAGACTGATGTGGTGTGCGCTTGACGCTGTTTGCTACCAACGTGTGGGTTTAGTCTCACCGCTCCTCACCTCCAAGGCAGTTTGCAAGCTCCAGATATATACGGTTGGTGCAGTTCCTCCCCTATGCAGCTGGGCTGCTCAGGGCCAGGGCAGCGGAAAGCAGTCACCTCTGCTGGGCACAAATCTCGTCCCCCTTTGCTGGCAAAAGGCAGTGAGATGCCAGGGGGTAAAAATCACAGCTCTGTGTGCTCCATAGCCCTGCCTGTTCTAGCACGAAGTACGTAAAAATTTAAGACCAGCTTCACTGAAGACAGATGAACTGGCCTATGCACAGTTCTTGCTCATTAAAGAAAATAGATAAGCCGTTTACTACACAAGGGTACCAGTTTAAAGCACAAGACTCACCTGGTTTGATAAATCAGGAGTTTCTCCCCAAAGTCTTTGCTCGGTCCCAGTGGCGCTGGTACTTGCAGTTTCTTGCATCAGCCTCCCTGGCTGGCTGCTTCCTTTTCATCCAGCAACCTGCGGTGCATGCAAGCATACTGGTAGCTGCAAGGTAAAAGCAGGCTACAAAAGAGCACCTTAAAGAACTGGGAAAGGATGGGAGTAGTAGGAATCCATCAAAGTACAGGTACGTTCTGAAAACAGGAAGGGGCTGAAAGGAGAAAGGATTTGTTTAATTTTTTTTTTATAGTCAGCAGAAAACACACCTAATATAACCAGAGCATGGCATACACTTTTTAGGATCAGTCTGCATGGTTTCTTAATCCTTATGGGTCCTTTCCTACTTGAGATTTGCCGTGATTCTATGATTCTCCAGCACTAACACTGTATAGGTATGGGGAAAAGTTTTTGGCCTTAACTCTAACTTGAGGAGGGAAAGCCCATCGAAGGAAACAGCATTTCCCAGCCTTCCCTAGCAGCTTTTCTGTAAAGATAGCAATTGCTGTGTCCTGCACCTCTTCAGGTCAATCTAACTGGAACACACTATAAAACTGCATAGCTTCACTCGCACTTTCTGAGGTGTTGCAGTCATGGCTTTTTTTTGTAGTCACAACTTTGGTGCTACCAGAAACACGTGCGTTCTCTTTAACTGACATGACATTTATATGTCATTTTAATTAAAAAAAAAAAAAAAAATTACTTCAGTTTATATTTCATGCTTCATCTTCTGAATTCTGTCCACTACATGTTTTGAAATACACTCATCACAGTTTTTTTTAATCAGTAGTAATTGCTGTATAGATAGTGTTTATACTGAAACAACACATGCAACTGCTGTTAAGCCCTTGCCCCCCACCCACTAACCATGAGGCTGGTTTAGGATTACAGTTGGTGTTCTCATTTGCCGAGTTCTTTGTGCTAACCATATCTCATAGGAATCACTTCTGTGTCGCTTATCTTGCCTGCCAGGCAGCCTAGCAATCCTGATTGACCCAGGTCTTTGCTACATAGAATCGTAGAATCATAGAAGTATTTAGGTTGGAAAAAAACTTTAAGATCCTCGAGTCCAACCATTAACCCAACACGGCCAAGCCCCCCACTGAACCATGTCCCTAAGCACCGCATTGTCCTGGTTTCAGCTTAATTCAGAGTTCTTCCCAGTAGCTGCCATAGTGCTGTGTTTTTGGAATTAGTATGAGAACAATGCTGATAACACGCTGATGGTTTAGTTGTTGCTCAGCAGTGCTGACACCAGTCAAGGACTTTTCAGCTCCCCATGCTCTGCCGGGGGCACAAGGAGCTGGGAGGGGGCACAGCCAGGACAGCTGACCCAACCTGGCCACAGGGCTATTCCATACCATACGGCGTCACGCTCAGTATAGAAACTGGGGGGAGTTGGCCGGGGGGCAGCGATCGCTGCTCGGGGACGGGCTGGGCATCGGTCAGCGGGTGGTGAGCAACTGCATTGGGCATCACTTGTTCTGTATAGTCTTTTATCATTACTATTATTATTATTTTCTCTTTCTCTACTATCCCATTAAACTGCCTTTATCTCAACCCACAGGTTTTAGGGTTGGGTTTTTTCCCGGTTCTCTCCCCCATCCCACCGGGGCAGGGGGAGGGTGAGCAAACAGCTGCGTGGTGCGCAGTTGCCGATTGGGGTTAAACCACGACACACATCTACATGACTATTGATACCTCCAGGGATGGTGAAGTCAAACAGCCTTTCACCCATAAAGCCCAAGAGCTGGAGCTTTAAAGCAGATGCTTGCGCTGGACTCCCACAAGTGTCATGTACCACACGGT
The DNA here is from genome assembly GCA_013400535.1 of Scopus umbretta. Taxonomy (NCBI): domain Eukaryota; kingdom Metazoa; phylum Chordata; class Aves; order Pelecaniformes; family Scopidae; genus Scopus; species Scopus umbretta. The sequence continues at coordinate 70,453 of VZTL01000220.1, forward strand.
CACCTCACCGCCGTAGTAAAATTTGTAATTGTGTACAGCACCACCCCCCCCGAAGTGTTGCATTACATTGCCAAAGTATGCGTGCTTATGATGCCAGAAAAAATATATATGTGAATATACGTATTTTCTGATAATAATTTTTATATACAGAACATAATATATCTTATATACATTTATATATCATCTATCCCCATGCACAAAACCGCAATATACCTATTTAATGGAAGCTGAAGCTTTTGAAATGAACTGTTCCCCTTCAGATGCAATTTGCAAAAAGCACAACTCTTGCAAGCCTTAGAAGCCCATCACAAGGGCTGCCAATGTTGTGCTTTTCAACAGCGGCATCACGGTGACTCAGATATTAGCTCGGTATTGAAGTTAGTACTTCACGGTAGTAATGAGGATGAATAATCACATACAGGAACTTGAAAACCCCCTCTGATTAGCGAATGTTTTTTTATCTGCAGCTGAATCTTTAGTTGCTGAAGCCAGGAGCCCTTCATTGCCGCTGATTTATGAGTGGGTTAAAAATATCTCGAAGTAAATGGAAAAGCTGTTGCCTGTATTTTAGGGTCAGTTTAATCTGTTTCTCATTGTGTGCCCTTCCCGGACTAAGCCAGGCACCGGGAATGAAGGACTGCAAAGGACAAGAGGCACCTCAACAGCCCTGAGCAGTTTGTGTTTTCCTGCACAGGAGTGGGTGTGAGGGGGCTGACCAGGCTTTTACTGCCAAGAATGTCGAACCGTACCGCTGCCTGTCTGCAAGGGCCCCAGAGCCGAGCCTGCCCGGCCCAGCTCCGGGGAGGACATCAGGGAGGGCACCAGCCTTGCCGGGAGAGGCACAGGCAGGTGAGGCAGGGCTGAGGGGTGTCCCCTGGGTGGGCAGGGGCTGGGGAGCACGGCTGGCCAGGCTTTACTGGATAAAAGCCAAAAAAACCCACCCCCAACCAAATGCTTAAGAATGAATATAAAGACAGGGTCAGCACCACGTTCCCCCCACTCCACCACCAACTGCTTGTAGCTTGGAGCCTCCCCTCCTACCCATTTGCTCACAGGCAAAAAAGAAATTCTCTTCCATTAACGTGTATAGTTTCTTAAACCTTCAGAAAATCCTAGCAGTCCCACCATCCCATGGCCAGGACTTCCAGTTTAACTGTGGTGCGCAAAAGACAACATAATTTTCCTTGAGGGTGTCTTCTCCCAGCTTCATTCGGTAGCACTAAGCTTCCAATGGCATTTCCCCCCCACCCCCTCCTTGATAAAGGCTGACGGTGGGGGTTTACAGCGCATCCAGCAGCCTGCATGTTACCAACATCCCAATGTTAGCCTGCTGCCACACAGGGAGGGGGAAGCTAAGGGAGCTGAAGGAAAGCCTCTCCAGCTCCAGGGGTCTGCACGCAAAGTGACAACCAAGACTCGGCTAGGCCACTTGGACACGGGAGAAGAAAAATGGTCTTCAAACACAGCCTCTGCTTTATGACACGAGATTTAGATGCACAGTATGATGTTTTTAAAAGTAAATAAGTAAAAATATTAATAAGTAAATAAGTAAAAATACCATGTTGCCTCACAACAGAGCCTTTTTTTCCTGCTTGTGACCTTCTCAAAGAGGCAATGCAAACAGTAAAAAATAATCAAAAGAAGGAAGTATGAGCTAAGATCATGGTCTTATGACTTACTTTTCATATGCTCACATTCACGCCAGTTGCCTCTTCCCTTTTATTTAATACCTCTGTGTGTGTGCATGCAACGTGTGTATGCAAACCATCGGCTATAATCACACAGGCTCTGTGGGCTCCACGTTATTGTGATTTTTTACCATGGTGATTTTTGCGTGCTTCCAACTGTCGCTGTGCATCAGGAGAAGCTGCTATCGCTGTCACAGCTCGAGGCAACTGAAGAGCCTTTTCCACCGAGGCCTGGGCCGCTTCTGCTGGTGCTGCGCGACAGCCAAACAGTGTGCGCGCTGCTCAGGCTGCTCACCCCGAGACGCCATCTGACGTTCTCACTCTTAGTTGGAACGACGAGCCCCGTGTCTGGTCAGTGAGCACCACTAGAGTCCCCGGGCCTCAGTCACATTACAGCAGTTCCAGGTTGTTTTGCAGGGGTGAGAAGAGGAGGATGGGGAGGGGATGATGAGGTTCTTGAAATGATCATTGGTATTGCGGGAAAGTTGCTTTTCATTCATGTTAAATGATTATTAGCTAAGTATTCTGTCATTCAAGATTCTCATTAAGCAGAGGTGATTCAGCAAAGGCAGAAACCAATGCATGCAGATAATTCCTGCACGGAGCAGGATTATGTACCTCGGTGAGTGTCCCTGGATGGCTAGCAGCTTTTGCATGCCTGCCTTTGGGCTCTGGAAATGCCTTCCTGCACTGGAAGGAGCAGCCTTTAGCAAGTGCTTCCGTAGGTGTCAGCCTCCGTGACGCTGATTTTGCGGCTGGGAGGCCGTCCAGAGCCCAGCGCGTTCCCAGGACGTCACTGGAAACCAGCAGCGATGCTTTCCCGCTCAACGTCGCTTCACAGCCCTCGCTGGCGCCGCCGTCCAGTGGGATGAATGAGAGGCCTCCTTTGGGCGTCCAGTGGCAACAGATGGGAGAGAAAAAAAAAACCAAACAAAACCCTCAAACTCAAAACGTTTTTTTGTGAGTCGTAGAATAATGCCGATTTCTAATGTTATCTACCACTTCAGATTTAAGATCACGTATCGGGTTTGTGTCGATTTGCACAGAAAACCAGTAACACTACTATTACTTTAAAATGACATGTGGCTCTGCTTTTTAATCTGGGAAGCGAGATGTTGTGAGACATCGGTCAATGGCCTCAAAAAAAAAAAAGAAAAACTCTGAAAAGACCACTAGAATTACATATTCTGGTGGAAGTGAAAATATTCACCAAGAGGGGAATATGACTTCCGATGAATTTAACAAAAGCAGCGAGTTAGTAGATGATCAGTCGGGGGAAAGTGTTAGCGCAGGGCTACAATTTAAAGACGACAATTATGCTGCGTCATACAGGATGAATCACGTAACAAGCGTCAATCACCAGCTACAAAACCGAGGAGCTGCCCTCCCAGCGCACCATCGAATGTTATGGGAGAGAAAGCCAAAACCAGCAGGTTTTGGCCCAAGAGTGACGAAAGCCGTAGGCAAGCACTACACCGATCAGTTTTGTCTTTATGCAAAGCTGCGGTGTTTGAGGGAAAAGTTACCGGTGGCTTTGTCTGCTGCCCAGTTTTGCCGATTCCTGGTGGGCAAGCCCACCATGAAGGTGGCAAAGGCCAAAGAGGGAGCAGGAGGCAGGGCTGCCTCTGCCTTCATTCTTGTATGGCCATTACTCCCTTCCATCCAAGTCAGAGCTTAACTAATTTTTAGATCATTAATCCGTATTTTAGAGATGAAGTAAGATTAAAGTGAAAGGTACCACTTTCATTAGGGGTCCTCTCTATTCTCACTACATCTGGAAAGCTGTCTTTTAAAATCACTGGTTTACAAAGCTGGAAAAAAATGACAAGGGTGGCGCTACTTCATCTTTCAAATTCTTTAACGACTGCGTACTTCAGCCCCTTTGTTGGATAATCAAGTTTTTCCTTTGGGGAGATTACAGTACACATACAAACCACGTGTATTTCGACGCTTTCTTAGCTGTAGCGTCACGATGAAGACATGAGACGTAAAAAACAAACCCAGGAGAACCCTAACCCGCAGCAGGTACGTGCACGAATACTAGGACGCATCTAGAGTGCGTATGTCGGCCTCTTGCCTTCCTCAGTGGAAAGTCGCTTCCTTCCCACGCAGGCTGATGAAATAGCTAGTGTCAGCCTAGGGCAAGGGCTCGCAGCTGCGTGGCCCTGTTGGTAGTCTACCAAGGTCCCGTCCCGCCATTCCCAGGGTCCAAAAGCGCAAGGTATACACGTTCAATAGACACGTTCTTTTGATCATTCAGCAGAACCCACAGCCTGCATGAGCGGCGTAACTGCAATCGTATTTAAAGATGCAAATAATCTCTAGCGGGGGTTTCACCTTTTTGTTTTTAATACACTGTGAAGCGTGGAACTAGAAGAGGAGCAGAAATAGGACAGCAGGGAAACGGTACGTAACACGAACGATTTGAGAGTTCCTTTGTGGGGAAAGGGCTACGACGTTTACCAAAAAACCAGCTTAACGGGAATTGAAGCCTTGCTCCGTGTGCCTGCGTACACAGATGGAAACCTGCAAGACTGACTTTTGAGATACCACAGAAGTCCCACCTGTATGTGAAGTGAAGAGCTTTTATTCCTGACCGTGAGGTGAGACTAAGAGAAGACTCCTTTAGGGTCTTGACATACATTCAAGGGCCAGTAACTCCTCGTTTTATAACTCTTCTATCACTTCCTGTTTTTCTGGAATCTGAAATAAATCCCAAACATGCCTCTGAATCATCAGCTGGGTGCTTCAGATGCTCCAAAACAACTCGGAGCCATCGCAAGAAAGCACTGACAGTAGCCCAAGTATTGTGACAGTCTTTCACAGAACCGTCACCCACACGTACAGAAACTAGAAGCTTTTTCCTCCCTTTACGGTTTTTGTTATGCATTTTACCATAAGAAATTACATCATCATTCCTAGTGTAATTATTGAAAACAAGCGATAACAGTGTGTGGCAAAGCCAGTTTATTAGGTTTCTGGGATTGTGTCTTGCCCTCCCCCCAACACATACAAAATAACCCAACTTTACAATTTGGTAAAGTGAAAATACATATACAAAGTATTCAGTACTTTTGACATCGATGTCGTGGGCAGAACATTACCACCGAAAGCCAGGAAGCATACTGAATCCTGCGTTAACGACCACACCACCCGTACGGCAGAACCATTAAGACATGCTTTGTGCTGAAGGCGAAATTACACATGTAAACACTGTTTCCACACAATTTTAATGACACGAGGGCCCTTATTTACAGGTTGTGAGTAACTCAAATAAAGCTTAACAGATTTGCAGATATATGAGATCAAATTTAACAGTAACATTGTAGCTACATAATTTCCTTACCTCAACCCCCAACCTGACTGACTGACTTTGGAATTCTTCATTCTGTTTTTTTAATTAAAAAAAAAAAAAAAAATGTTTGCTGACATACGTATTATACAAACAGTTAAGATGGATCCTTTTGAGAAAAAGGATTAAGGACATGAGTGAAAAACAAACTGTCCCAGAGGACTGTAAACCATATTTATTTACAACAGTATACATATAAATTTAAGATCAATCCTTTTCTTAAAAAAAAAAAAAAAAAAAATCATTAAGGACACTAGTGTTAAAAAGCTGATTGTTTCTGAAAGGACTGTAAACAAAATTCTAGTCATGTGAGATTCAGAGTGAATACAAAACTTCCCTTTTACAAACATCTCCTAAACAAAATTACTGTCACAATTGTAGCAGCTTTATGCAGGGAAAAAAATATTATCTTTTGTTTGGATTCTTTTAAAACATCTTAATCCTATTAGACAAAACTGAATGCTCTTTCTAAATCTAGGAAAAAAGTCAATGCATTTTTCTTTTGTCAGTAGAACTTGCAATATAATTACATCTTATTAATTGTAATAGTTTAAATAATATTAGTTATCTCATTTCAGTAATTTGTTTCCAATGTGATCACTAGGGTGGCAGCTTCTGAACTGGCCCTTCCATTTAGTTTCCAGTCAGCATCATGTACGACACATTGCAAATCAAAAAAAAAAAATCTTCATTTTTACTTCAATTCCTTTAAAAACTAAGTCACAAAACATTGCTTGACATGGCATACGAATGAAGTCATAGATCGCATTCTATGGCTTACATTTCGCTTTAGGCAATTATGTGCAACCTAGCACCATTTTTACTATGAAACTTGACCTTCGGACAGAACTAAAGAACACGGTTGCAATTACGAGAACACAGAAGAAGATGGTTCTAGAGGAGTAATTTCCCTCACCTGACCCACCACTAACTCACATTAGTAATGCCAAGGATGCCCCACATACAGCCATGACATTACACAAGCAGGTTTTAGCTCAAAAATCTGTAAGAGGTGATGTATTTTGCAGATTTTCTCCATATTTCAAGATCTGATTTATTTTGTATTCAGAAGTATTTTAAGGAAGTCCCATATTCCTAACATTTTGTCCTAAGCATTTCCATCCCTAAAATATGTTAGGAAGTTAGCTTGAAAAAAGCTTTTTAGAACCATGTGAAAAGCATCCATCATCACTAAAACCCTCCGAAACCCCAATCTTTGATCCCCAGCATGCTTTTGCCAACTTCACTCAATCTTTTATTTACCTAAGTGTTTTTACTTACCCTGGGACACCCAACTCAAATACAGCATCTTTAGAAACAAGTCCTCCTTGAAGTTTTAGCAAGGTCAGAGAAGTTATGGACAGTGATAGTCCCACGTTTACCCCAAACCCTGTGCTACAGTACTTTCCGTAAGAAGGAATGCATAGTTCAGTTTCACATGCTAATTGTGAAAAATGAATGATGTTTTAAGTATCAAATAACTGTCTAGAGGTAGGGACAAGTTTGTCAATTCTCTTACCATTGCCACAAAGAAACGGACAAAGTTTACAGTGGAATGACAGGCCAAAAGCTAGCAGTTTGCACCTACGCTGACAGCCCCAACTTTATCTGACAGTCCTGGTCTTTGTTTTTGAAATAAAAAGGTACTTGCTTAGCAATTTGCTAGCAGTCACCAGATATTCCTTCATATATCAAAAATCTCCCCATTCGCTGACCCAAAAATCAAGCTATCCAGCTGTCACAAAACATTTTTTTATTCCTACATTATTCCAATGCAAGTAGCAACCAAAAACGTTGGTAAACTGGCTTACTATTTATAACCTTACCACAAGTGAGGAAAACAATCTCAGGCAGCAAGAGCTCAAGTAGAATTGCTTTGTCAAAACTTCACTTGAAAGTTTACTTTCCTGCATATTTATGGTGAAACTTCAGTAATTCAGAGAGTACAATTACAAAGTGCAAGAACATGAGATGGGCACGTCTACACCAGAAAACAAACCCCACATTAAAGTGCCAAAGAGATGCGCTATAATTGCTACCAAAACCTGGAACTTTGCCAAGATCATAATTTTGAAGCATTTGCAAACAAGACAAGGTGAGAGCTGATAATAAGTGTGATTTAACACCAGCAGGTCATGGCAGGTTTTGGTTCGGGCTTTATATGTATTTCATCGCGATCTGGGGGTTGACTAAGCATTAATGGCTTGTGACTTTTAAGCTTGTGAGCCAGTGTCATAAATATGGCCTCCACATGGTCATTGTCATTGGGGTTTTTGGCAGAGGTTTCAAATAATGGCATACTGTGAGTATCAGCAAACTTCTGGGCCAAGTCCGTAGGTACCTGAATAGCACTCCTCAGGTCACATTTATTTCCAACAAGAATCCGTGGTATATCATTGGCAAGAAGGTGTTGTTTGCATTCCTCTATCCATGACGGCAGACTGTGAAAACTGGCCATGTTTGTCATGTCGTACACAAACACAACAGCATGTACGTTCCTGTAATAGTGCTGCACCATGCTCTTTCTGAAGCGCTCCTGGCCTGCCGTATCCCATAGCTGGATCTGAAAAGGGGAAGACCATGAGAGAAAAAACATGTTTTATTACTCGTGCTGGAAAATAATACGAATCACCTGTAGCTAGGGAAAGCACACGATCACAGAAATCCACTCTTCCGAATTAATCATACTGGAAAGCTTGTGCTGAAGAAAGCTGTTGCTTTTACACAATTTCAGAAACTTTAGCTCTCAGAGCTGCTCACAATTGAAGCCAGGAAGAAATAATGATGCAACTTGATCACAAATACGGATGTCTGAAAGTTTACTGTATTTTGCAAGATTTTTACAAAAACAAATCCTGAAGCCTTGGCAATAGCACTTTTATTTGAAAAAACAACATGTATTTCACAGCACAACTCTCGGCTGACATGATTTTTTTATTGCCAAAAATAACGTCATCTTCCCCAAAGTTTCGTTCTTAGCATGAAGTTAACTGCCTAGCGTGGTACTGTATGAAAGCAGGAGGAAATCAAACCATGCAGGAATGAACACCACCACCAAAAACAGGACAAAGAAATCTTTCTCTGCAGTGTGTCTATTGGAATCAAACCCTCCTGTGACAAACCTGTAACTTAAGCTTATTTAATGCTTAAGCTAGGACCATACTATGGTTTGTAGTATCAAAGCATGCATAAAAGGAAAAAAAAATAATAATAGTAAAAAAAAAAAAGCATAAACCTCTTGCTAGCTTAACACACTACTATTGTTTCCAGGTACACATCATTCGAGCCCAAATAGACTGAACGTATTTATTTGAAGCTTAGTCAGTGTAATGGCCAAAAAAAACCCCCAAACGTTCAGAAGAACTGAAATGCTTTCAAACTTCTCTGGTCCAGATTAAAACCAAACCAAACAAGCCTTGAAACAAAAGCAAATGCAAGCAACAGCTAAGAAAACTTTTAAAATGCATCAATCATACTGGTATAGCGGAAGCTTGGAGTCCTCAGATGCGTCGAGTACGCTAACAGAATTGGGCACTTAGGGACACAGTGATACTTTAACGCACTTGCTCTCCAGGAGACGTGGGACTGCAATATACAGCAGTCAGGGCCAGCTCACCTGCAACGCTAGGTTAAACGCACAGGGCAAGAGCCACACACTAGTTGATTTCTATCCACACACCTTAGTGATGGTGTTAACACTGAAAGACAAGAGTCGATTTCTTGGGTCAAAGCTGAGTCCTAGCTTCCTGTCCGCCCTGTGCAGCTGACCCCTGGCAGCTGAGGCAGTTTGACTAGTACTTCAGCTTTTACCTTTTGAGCAGGAAAGGTTGGAAAGAAACGATTCCTCCCTGGGAATGAAAGGAGAGTTTTTCTTCAGACTCAGAATTCAAAGAATATTAAATGTTCCCTGAACAATGAAGGTAAATTTAAAATTCAATCTTGTACGGTCAGTATCTTCCCTTGACGAAATTGTTCTCCTATTACCATAGCTCTGCATTCCTTTGATCCAAATGTTTCAATAAAATTTATTGAGAAACTGCAAGTGCCTTGAAAGTTGCCTTGTTTACCATTTTTACCAGTGACTTTGATATTAAAAAAAAGGAAACCTGAGTGCCAGGGAAATTTGCCGATGGCAAGAAGCTAAGATGCATCACTGAGAGAGGAGGATTACAATACCACATGAATTTTTTGTTTGAAAGCTGGAATGGTAGAAATAGGGTGAAACTGAATAAAGGCAGAGGCAAAATCTTGATAACAGTGACTAATAATAAAGATTCTTCCTAAAAGTGCAGGATTCACCAGTCTGGAAATTATTAAAACGGATGACGATCCAGATACACGAGTCAATCACAGGACGTTATGAATCATTAGTGTGATAGAGCGAAGGAAAAAGAGTAAGTGATGTTTCACGATGGTGTGACTTTTTCTGCGATATTATGTTCAACCCTGCTCACCCATCCTCGAGAAACACTCAGATTGGAGGAGGTGGAAATGGCAGTTACTGGTTTTATCAGGGGAACTGAGAATTGATTGACATGAGACCATCAGAACAGCTTGGCTTCTGTAGTCTAGGCCAGTTATCTGCAGCTTCTCATCCCCACACTTACAAAGATCCACGTGCTGCTTCTAAAAGGGTCATTAAGATTATTAAGAAAAGCAAGGCAAGTCGCCCTGGCCTCTGAAAACGGTAGTCGGGTGCAATCCATCTCATTTTAGAGCAAATACCCGCTTTTTGCCAATGGTACTACACCCTAAACACAACTGACTGCATCTCCACGGTCTGTTAAGGGAGTCTAGACAATCGGATTAAATATAGGCACCTGAGTCTGGGTAAGAATCATTCACCTACGCAGATGAGAGATGCTTCTAGTTCCATGCACTTATAAAACATTATAAAGCCAGGAGACTCATGGAAAATTTTCATGAATTTGGAATTTGACAAATTAAAGAGAGAAGAAAGAAGCACAGACTGAAGTAATCCTTATGTTCAGACAACATAACGTTCAGGAATCACTATAGATAATCTTGGAAAATGCTACATCAAATTAAATTAAAGAGGGAGCTCATTTTCATAGGCAGCTGTGAGCTTACACTTCTCTCCCCACCTTACTCACAGAGCAGAAGTCAGTCATGCTTCAGTCAAGCACAGATCCGCAAATGTATTGCCAACCTCGGGTAGAGAAGGGGAAATTAAATTAAAGGTTTACACAACTTCCAAGTTAAACTACAGTTCCTCCTAAATTTTATTTACATGAAGCTTTCAAGCTTGAAGAGTATTAACTCAGATTAAAAATGTTAATATTCTTGGCATGGAATCATTTGCAGTGAGAGGCAAAGCCTTCCCCAAGATTGCAAATTTCATTAGAAGTTTCTTTTTCCCGCTCTTACCAGGTGAACTTGAGGAGACCATTCCATTTTTGGCTCCCCAAAAGTATTTGCTCTACTGAAAACCAACACTGAAAATGTTCATGGTAATAGATGTGCATTGATGAATTAACATTAAAATTACCATTTCATTATTGGTTCAATACCATCCATCTTCAAGGGAGCACATTTTTTATAATAGCCCTTTTAAACATGCGATTTGAAAGTTTGGTTTAACAGCATAATTCAGCGGATAAAACCGTGGACAGAATCACTTTGTCACACTCCCTAGGAAAGACAAATGGTACTTAAATATATTGACTCAGCTATCACCTCCCACCTTCTGACTCCTTTTTGCGTTTCCAGAAAGGCTGTTTTCTAAACAAGGACTCCCTTAGCATGTGTGGTTTATAACACGCTGGTAAAAACATAACTGGCCTTTAATAAAGATAAAATGGTAATCAGCTGCATCTCCTTTTACAAGATGTAGGAGCAAAACCTGAAGAGCTCAAAGGCAAAGAACATGATGTTTGAACTTTCTCCTTAGAATTTCATTTGCATCCTTTGCTCTTTTAATGTAGGTCAGTAAAGAGTGACGACATTGTTTTGTTTGTTTGTTTGTTTGTTTGTTTCTTCCATTTCCGTTGCTTAGATCAATTTAGGAAGAAGAAAATTTAGAATGCAAAAAGTTCATATGTTGAAAATTTTAATTTATTCATCACATCTAGGCATCGGTGTTTTCATACGAAGCTGTTGGCCTACTGCACAAGCCACAAAGGAATACACTCGTTCCATCGTCTTGGAATTCTATACAATTCCTGTGTGGGAGACCCGCGGCGAGAAGAACTGTGCTTGTGTTCCTGCCAGTGACACAGCGTTTTTCCAGCTGCGAGGGCAATGCTCGGTACTGTAGCAGCACGAGAATGACCATCCAGCTGGCTGGGGGAAGGGAGAAGAGAGAAAGAGAAGACACTACTTCATAATCTCCTTCAAGGCAAGAGGAAAAATTCCTCTGCTCAGCAAGCCCTTCAGGGCACACCAAGAGCAGCAGCAACTCGGTTCATCTGAGCTCCTCTCTTTCCTGGTTCAACAGGCATTGCTGGGGCTCGCTGCTACACACAAGAAAGGTGAAGATGAGTGAGAGGAGGTGGCGAAAAACAAAAATTGGTGCATACTTGATGACACACAGCATCCCCCTAAGAGCTTGAGTCCTGGCCATAGTGATAAAGTTTATTCCTTTTAAAGCTGAAACAGAACTTCCCGGAAAACACTGTATGTCTCAAAAGAGCCTCCTTCAGTTCTTTGCCTCCCTCAACCAGAACTCGTATTCTCAAGAACACAGCAAAACAACCTACCACAACATATATAAAAAAAATGGCACCATAACCTATGCGAAGCGTCTCAGAACTGTGGATTAGGCTATATTCTTCTTCACTTCTCTCCAACAAAGGCCAGGCATAATCCAGAGGTGGTGAAAATGCCAGTCAATAGGATGGTGCTGACAAGAAGACATTCCTCAGGAGGTTCTCTCCTCCGTCATGGACAGCAACAGACCAGGGAGTACAGAATCTCAGCTATTGGCCAAAGCAGCGCTATTCAGTGGTTTTATAAAGAAAAAAAGAGTAACAAAGACTCTTACTCATTTTTCTTTTTCAGTTAAAAAGGATAGGAGGTGAAAAAAAAACACAAGAGAAAGAAAACAAATGGATTTACATGCCCTCTGCTATTTCTTTAATCAGTAAGTAAGCAAGGAAAAACTATAGCTTTCAGCTACATGACCGTAAGCTGTAACTACAAAGCCTAGCGATAATCAAGTACAATTCCAAACCTACTGTTACTCCCTTTTTCTACACAATATTAAACTTTGCTCACAGAAACAAACGGCAACACTGAAGTAGAAGGAGATTCTGTTTAAAACCACGTTACTCCTAGTAAGCAAACCGCATCTGTAAGCGGCTAGTAGTCTAGTCTGCAAATGACTATTAGGATCACGGCTGGCACTGATGTATCTACCGGGCAGTCTAGGTATATTCAATACATTTTTAAAATTTGCTTTACAGTGCAAAGGCGGCAAAAAAGCATTTTATTCCTCCCAACCAATTTTTTCACTAACTTTAGTTTTGTAAGACTAAGCTTTAGCTAAACCTATAATCGGAGTAAAAAACAATAGTCAAACACGAGCTAGGTATCCAACCTGTCACTGTCCAGTTCTGTACCACATTTACCTAAACATGCAGAATCCTTAAAAAAAAAAATAAAATTAAAAGTTATAACATATTGCTATCATGATGCAGCAGCTTGCTCCCGAACAACGTTCAGTTTCTTAATGAGACATTTTTAAAGCAAAATGCTCGTTAACAGCGGCATCTGCATAGCTTTGCGGTCTTGAAGGTTAAGCCAACACTTGATAAACACAGAAGCAGAATTTCTGGGAGGCAACAAGCTGCCGATACCAGGCACAGCCACCACTAAAATACCAGCAAGTAGGAGATCTACCTAGAAATCCATTTGAAGAAGCAACTAGCGACCGACACCTGCCAAAAGCTGCGCAACGGTGTGGCCTACGGTAAGAACGTTCCATCACGGAAACCTACGCAGTAATTACATTTCCACTAGGAGCAAGGCAAAACAGTTTTAAACAAAGCTGCAGATAGAGCCGAGGCTGCCGGCTAGGCGACGCAACGGCGTGGAACTGCTGGGGTACGGAAGTGTGACAGGAGAGCCTGGGGACCCCACCGTGCAGCACCGGCAGGGACGGCTGGGACGTCCAGTCCTCAGGCCAACCGCCCACAGCCCTGCCGGCCGCCCGGGCCTTCGGCGGTAAGCTGTCCGGGCACCGGCAGAGGCTCACCGGCTCCAGCCGGTCGTCCGTCAGCGCCCGCCATCTCCCTCTCCTCCCGCTCTTCCCGGGCTCCCAGCTGCCGCCGGCAGCGATGCTGGAGCCCCGCACCGGGCCCGGGCCGCTGCCTCCTGCCAGCAGCTGGGGTCGGGGCCCGGCACCCTGCGGCCGGGCCAGGCCCAAAGCGACCGGGCCGCCGGCAGCTGGCGGCAGGGCGGGCGGAGGG
>VZTL01000224.1:0-30208 GCA_013400535.1 Scopus umbretta
AACATGTAGGTGTGGCACTCCAGAATATTGTTTAGTATACATGGTATTGTTGGGTTGACGGTTGGACTAGATGATCTCAGAGGTCTTTTCCAACCTTAATGATTCTATGATTCTATACCTTCAAGCTCTTCTTAACAACAGCATTTTCTTTGCCTGGCTGTTGTATCTAAGCTATGTTATTTGAGATCCTGTTAATTCCATTTTCATGACAGATGGAGATGATGCTTCCATTTCTTTGCTGTATCTCAGAGTTTGCCTTCAAAGGTGCAGCTGGTACTGCTGTATGGGTAATACCTCCCTGATAGATCCTGGGCATGTCATGATATAAGCATGGCTCCATAACACTTCCATGTGCCTCTGTGTTGCAGCTGTGTGTCCAGGTGGCAGATAGAATACTTTCTTTAAAACACTGTCTGCAAGCTACACTAATCCTGTTGCTTTGAAGGTGATGAACGGTGCAATTCTGAGTGGTTTTGCAACTGATGAAAGAAAGAAGAATTTTCAGGAAATTCAGAAGAAACATCTGACTCTGAAATGAACTCCGTCTTCAGACCAGACCTGGGTCTTGGATAAATCTCAGCTTTTAATGACCTAGTTCTTGGTTACTATAAATCCTTGTGGTCCCATTGCAGTTACTAAAACAGCATATGTACCAGCTTATTGCCTGGCTCTCACCTGTGTTTATGTCTCATTTACGTTTAATCACACTGAATCCAGCCCCTGGGAATCACCAAGGATTCAAAATACTGGCACTCAGGCTGACCTGCAAGTCCCATGCAAAGAATGTTGCACTGATATTGGGGGTTTTAGAGGAATTTTGCAGTGGCTAATTGTGATCTAAACTATACCCAGGCACCTCTTCATGACCTTCTGTTTTCAAACCCAAAAGTCTAGCATGGACTTTTTTTTTTAGCAAGGAGGGGGACAAAGAAACATCCGCTTTCAGGACAGCGTCCCCCTCTTTCTCATGCCTTCCCTGCCCAAAAATGTGCTTGTAAAACCTAAGAAGACTGGAGTTTGATAGGATTTAGAGTATCAGGGTTGCATCAGTCTGTGATAATTCCTTTCACAGTGTTGCTCAAGGACCAAATCAGAAAAGAATGGGCTGTTGGGAAAAAAACAGTGAATGTGCAATGTGGGTGGCTGTGGGGTCAATTTGCCTTAGTGCCACCAGCTGAACATTCCATTATGTTCCTGTGGTACTTCGAACAATTCAAGACTTAAATCAAGATGAGTGCTTTACAGCAGCTTACCAACCTATAAAATCATACATTAAGGAGCCAAACATACGTAATGAGAGATGTGTTTGTTTCATCCTGAAGTCTGTAACTGTTGCTCTGCAAGTGCTCAGAGTATTATTTCCAGTGACAGTCACTGTAAAGAGTGGCATGACTTGCCTTGTATGTCTCTGCTGCTTGATTCAGCAATGCTGTGATTTAAAAGTTACATTGTCGTGAATTATAAAACACAGTAATTCTTACTGCAGTACTGATCCATACAGTCTCAGCATATGTTAGCGGTGGGCTTACTGATGAATACTGAGGCATTAAATGGCAGTGCTTGCTTCTCTTTACCAGGGGTAATGGTGTGGCAGCAAATCACTCACCTTAATGCAGATAACAAGGTTCCTCTGTGACTTAATTAATACAGGTATAGTTTTCATGGTTGTCTGTGAGGGCTTGAAAAAGATCAGTTATTGCTCATGTTTGTAAATTCTCAAGTGAATAGTGCAATTAGGCTTCAAGTGATATTTTAAAAATTAAATTAGTATTTTAGTAGCACCTCTTCAGCATTCTTGCTTTGTGTTATGCAGAAAACAGTAAGCCTGGCTATAATGAACACACACGCATGCATATAAACACAAGGCAATATTTTTATTAAATAAGTAATGATTTATCTTGGGAGAGCATTCAGCACAAGCTCCCTGTTGTGCAGCACCTCTCACTTCACCATAGCTGAATGTGTCCTATGAATCCACCATGTATACTTTCAGTAGTATTTTGGTTTATTTAATTTAGTAATCCTAAAAACTGCCTCTGCATCACATCGTCTTTCATTTTATTCAGATTGTGATAATTCTAGAAATGGGAAGTCTTTATGCACAGCTGCTATGAGATGTCAGCTGGATCATGTCTAATTAGGTAGTGCACACTCTGGGTAATTAATTTTTTTTTTTTAGGCAATAGATCCTTCTTTTCCTCAACTGTTCTAATTCTTCCATAAGACCTTTACAATCATCAAAACAATAAAACCAAATTCCTGTCAGTGAAGCTGAATCCCACCTCACTCATTCATAAGTGAAATAAAGCTGAGCTGATGTGGTAATAACAAAACCCTAACTTTTTTAATTTAGGTATCTAGTTGAAAAACAATTAAAATTTCTTCATGGGCTTGGTCATACAGAACGTGGTCCTCTTTGCTGTCATCATCTTCTCCAAAGTTCCAGCTCTAATCACAGTACTAATTCCTGCTCCTCATACTCACCTTCTGTTACACTCATTGAGTCTGTCTGATATTTCATCTGAGATAAGTTTGTCACCTGACTTGCTCTTATTTTTTTTAAAATTAAAAAAAGCTCCAGCCACTATGATCAGAAAATATCAAAAGAATTTCAAAATGAAGAGTCCTTTACTGTCCTTCCCAATGTTCTGCCTACGACCTTGCTTTTAAGTTTGACCTTTTCTAATTTTTGTCTGCAGGAATAGCCTGTTTATACCTAAAGGTGGAGCTAACTATAGCTGTAGCATTGTAATTGCACTGTGCTGTTTCTACGCAGCTTAAAAAATACAGGTCACTGGCCATTTTCTCAGTTCTGCAGAGCAAAATTAATACTACAGTGTCAGCTGGACATTAATGACTTAAATTGCCTTTAATGAAATGACAGACATTTTACATGACCTTCTTGGCTGGGGTGAAAAACAGAAAAAAGGCAGCAAATATCTGATATATGTTGCTTAATTTGTTTCTACAGGTTCCCTTGGGCTAAATTACTGCAGTGGTGCTCTTAGCTTTCTTCACAAGGCCTGCCATCATTAGCAGTGCTCAAAACCCTCACATTAAGAGTATTTTTACAGTGTGGTGTTAAGCAAGTGTTCATGTAACACACCATGGGTCTGGCAATTGCAATATGCTGATGCTGCACTAAGTGTTCACCTTGTTCCAGGTTCTTTCACCAGGACTGATTTCAAACATCAAAATGGGAAATTGTATAGCCAAAACCATGATCTTGGAATATGCCTTTCACAGTCCCCAGAAGGCCTACATGCCTCTCTGGTTCGCTGTGAAGCAGTGTGTGGTGCCTCAGCAGAGAGGGATATGACGGTAGTCTGGAGCAGTCTGTGGAGGAGAAACCATAACCAGGGCAGCCTAGAGTGCTGCCAGGCCTCTGTGAAAAACAGGGTGGGTGAGTGGATCTAGGGATGGATGGATGGATGGATGGAGAGAACAGGACCAGTGGAGGATAGTGGCAGCAGGTCATTGCTGCACTGTAGACTGGGCAAGCAAAGATGAGTGTCACAGCTGGGGTAGTTATGTATTGGGAATGTATACAGAATCTGGGAGCCAGGACTGTGTGTGCTCAAGCACTGGGAACAAGAGGATTTAAAGTGGAGAAACTGTGGCTGGGAAAGCAAGCCTCAAAATACTTGCAGTTGGGAATGTTGACGCACCAGGAGCCCAAGTGTGTTGTGTTAGTCTTGAGACCTCCTTCCTGTGGAATTAAAACCTGGAGGGCAGTGTGGGCTTGCATCTTCACCAGCTTCCTCCACCAGCAGCCTCCTTGCATCCTCATAGCTCACAAGCACAGAACAAAAACCCTTCTGGTACATTCCCCACTTCTGCACAGCACTGTCTTCACTCTCCAGTGTGAGTTAATGCAGCTGGCAGGGAGCAGAGAGGGGAGTCCAGGCTGTGCTCAGCTGTGCTGCAGCATGTGATGAGAAGCAGAGCTAGTTGTCAATGATGTCTTTATCCAAGAAAATTAATAACTTGAATATCATACAGTGGATTTAGAGGTGAACAAATCTTTTTTTAGATAGGTGAATAAAATCCTGAGTCTAAATATAGATGAAGAAAAGGGCAAGAAAAGTAAGTGACTTGGCATAACCCATAGAACAGAAGGCATGGGACTCGGTGTTGTAATTTCTAGTTCCTAACCTTGTATTTGGTTGTCTGAACTACACTTCCCTCTGCTGCCCTATCTTGAATTTCATTGATTTAATTACTTCGGTAGGAACAGCAGCAAGACCTTAGGCTGTGATTTTCAAGGACAGTTGAGGGAGAGACACTCACTGCTGGTTTTCAGGGCAATTTTGTTTTTTTTAAAACCTATTGGAAAGCCAAGATCTCAGTTACTTGTAAGGGGTGGCTTAGGGAATTTGAAGTTCTTTTGTTGACCTCCCTGCAAAGCAGGAGGTCAGAAGAATTATGTGGACCCTGGTAGAGCTGTCAGTTGATTGTTCTACTTGTTGGCCATTGCATGTAGCCATCAGGTTCCTTGACAGGTATGTACATATGCTTTCTACAGCACATTTTTAAGACAATTAAAAAAAATTAAATTAAGTGTTGTGTGATTGGAAGACTTAATACAACAAAATCACAGTATGACCTACTGGATCTACCTCTTGAATGCCTCAAAATGTGTTAATACAGGTAAGGCTGAAGATCATGAACTCAAAAATGACTGAGGACCTACTGACACCTTGGGCAAGGGAAGGGACAGCCTGTGACTGCATGGACATCTACAGCAGGGAGCAAGGAAGGAGTCAGTTTTTCCTTTTCATCAGTCTAATTATGTGAGTTTCCACCCACGTCTGCTACAGAGGGCTTAGCAGTGTGAGTAGATCATGTAGGCATAATGGAGATCCCCCTTTTTTTTTCCCTGGATATGCAAGGATTTATAGTGCAGCTCAGGAGATTAAGACTGCCAGATGTGGCTGAGCTGAGAGTTGGGTCAGCCTGAGGGTCTCACCATGCACTTGGAGGAGCTCAGTGGGAAGGGTGAGAAGAAGGATGTCTGGCAGAATGACTGCCTGAGCTGTTTAACATAGCATATCATTTTTCTCCCATCTTCATACAGGTGTTCAAGGAACCATGCATGCAGTTATCCTTGGATACAGGACCATACGCATTTAATTTGCACAGCCAGCTGTGTTCTGCATGCAGGTAAATGCACATGCAGCAAGTCTGGCATGCAACTCTCCTTCAGACACATAAATGTCAGTGTAAGGCATGCGGATTGGAGACCAACAGCTGAAAACCTAGCCATTAGCATACAAAGCAGTTTCAGTGTTGTCAGAGGTTAATGTGTTGTTGTTAATCTATTTTGTGCTTATTTTACAGGTCACCCACAACAGAAGTAGTGGAACAAGCAGCAGGTCCTTCTTCACCCTGGTGAAGGGTCTGGAGAACAAGTATTATGAGGAGCAGCTGAGGGAACTGGGATTGTTGAGTCTGAAGAGGAGGCTGAGGGCAGACCTTATCACTCTCTACAACTACCTGAAAGAGGTTGTAGTAAGGAGCTTGTTGGTCTCTTCTCCCAAGTAACTAGCGATAGGACAAGAGGAAATGGCCTCAAGTTGTGTCAGGGGAGGTTTAGATTGGATTTTAGGAAAAATTTCTTTCTTGCAAAAGTGGTGAAGCATTGGAACCGGCTGCCCGGAGAGGTGGTAGAGTCACCATCACTGGAGATGTTCCAAAATGTGCGGATGTGGCACTTTGGGACATGATTTAGTAGGCATGGTGTTGTTGGGTTGACAGTTGGACTAGATGATCTCAGAGGTCTTTTCCAACCTTTATGATGCTATGAAATACACATGCACATGTCTGTCATTCCAGCTGCGGCTCTAATTAGAAAGATGTAACCGTATACTTCTTCAAGTAACTTTCTAAATCCATCATGATTAGTAGTGTGTCATGTTTCTTGGAAGCAGCCTGTTTCAGGTCACAAAGTGTAATTAAAGGCAATTAATGCAATTACTCACAACTATGCATCTGATAATGCTCTAGATGCCATTACAGCACTGTGTATCCTGCTGCTGGCCCTTACAGGCTGTGCCTTTATGTTCTCCTAGTGTTGTCATTGTGGTTAAATCAGGGGGCTGGAAATGGGAGAAAAGTACAATTTATTGTTCCTAACTCCTCTCACTCTGAAAATTTCAGCTGTGCTAGGCAGACCTCAAACCCATTTATCTATTCTCTTTTCTATTCACTGACTGATGAAGAGTAAGGAAGAGACAAGGGTGAAGATTGCCATGGAAAATGGTCATAGTTGAAATGTTATAAAGCACTTATATTAAAAAAAATATATTTATTTCCACTAATGAGTTTTATAATTATGGAGTGACTATTCAAAGGGACTATAACTTTTAAGCAGTAAAATCTGAAATACTTAAATTAGCTGTGAACTTCAAACTTTCGGTTTGGAATCCAGCCCTGTCTTTCCCTTTCATCTCAGCTGCTGCCAAGTAATTTACAGTTCAAGAAAGGCTAATGGTGCTATAAACAAAGCACAGATGCCTCTCACATTTCCTTTATTGGGCTGTGGTATGAAAATAGCCACCGCTTCCAGAGGAGGGCACATGTGTAACTGCAGAAGTGATTGAGTCTCCTGCTTATCTGCAGACAGGTACAACATAACTCATCTTTCATCTTCAGTGGGGCTGGCTTAAGGGGATGAAACCTACTTGAATTCACTCTCTGTCCTCTGGGTTTATTTTTGTAAAATGAGTATTGGCCTACTCATTAAGTCTCTAAAGGTTGACTACTATAAGCTTGTTTTTAAAAGCTGTCTCGGATAGATAGTGGGATATCTTTGGATCACCTCATGAGCCTGTCAATCACTGCGTGCACGTTAAAGTTCCACATTTCCCACTTGCACAAGCATGAAACAAAAATACCTTAGCTGAGATGAATGGTGTTGAAACCGTTTTATAGCAGTGCAGTTGTGACTGAGTTCATTAGCACCAGGTCGGGGCTGCCTTGTGTTCTCCTATGCCTTTCCTGAAGTGCAGGTTCAACAGTGCTGGAGCCTGGACAAACAGCCCTGTCCTGCTGCAGCTGATGTCTCTGAGCACTGCCTGCCTCCAGGGCCAGCTTTTGCTGCTGCTGGGACAGGGGCACTGGGTGGCCTAGGCAAGCCAAAAACTTCGGCCAGGAGGGCTGAGCCCATCTCCCTGCTTCCCACAGGGGTGGTTGCAGGAAAGGGGAGTCTGTATCCTTGGAAAGATGTGGTAGGATTCATCCAATGCTTCCTTTGAAGAAGGCTGGCTGTTAGCAGATGTCAACAGCTGATGGTCAGCTTCACTGCAAGCAGATGTGTTGGTGCATACATGAATATTTCAGGCCATGAGTCCTAATGAGCAGAGGTAAGCTAGCCTGCATGTGTACCTTGGAGTTCACCCCCTGTTTTGCTGAAGCTGGGTTTGCTGGCTCTGGGACCTTGCAGGGCAGGCAGCTCTGTCAGATACAGATGGGCTCTGTGCAAAGCTGAGGCTGATCTTCCGGTCTTTAGTAGTCAGCATTGCCCTGCAATGAAGAGGCAAAGAGGCTGGGTCATGTGTGTACCAGCCACCCAGAGTAAAAGCTTTCCAGACTGGTAGTTTTCATGAGCCCTGATGTTAAGCTTTTGCAGCTCAGCTGACAAGAGCCATGGTTTGATTTTTACATCTGCTCAGAAATATCACTGGTCAAAGCATGGCAGTGTTGCAGCAGAAACCTTGGGACCTTTCACAGTTCAGGGCCTTTTTCATGCACACCCACCATGTGTGGCTTGCAAGTCATTTTAGAGAGCCAACCTTTAGAGGGCAGTATGACAATAAAGGGAGTTCAGAAACTGGGTTCTCTTAAGATATGGTATTTAGGATAGTTGTTATGATACTAAAGGGGAAACAGCTTCTCCCTGCATAGGGCATTATTTCTGTACTGTATTGTACAGCCTGTACAATGCCCAGCAACCCTCAAGACTTTCACCCTCCAATATGGTTTCTCCTATCCAGCTTTGCAGAGCATATCAAGCATAACTCAGGTATGTACCTACTGTTCTCAGTTCAGTTTCATCTCCGCTGCCCCACTTCTGCTCCCATCCCCATTGCCCTCAAACACACAGTGCCTGGGTGGACTAAAAAGTCCCCAGCTCAGGACTGGTGTCCCTGGCCAGCCCAGCATGGCGCAGGAGCTGTCCCTCTGTGCATGGTCAGGAATGTGACCTGAAATATCTTTGCAATGTACAAGTGAACAGGAGCTTTCCTACTGAATTCAATTAAACTTTCTCTTGATATATTGGGAAGAACAAGATATGAAATAACATGCCACTGGGGAAGAGAAGAGCCTTAATCCAACTGGAAATGGACTATGACAGCAGGCTAGGTGAATGCAGTTTAATTTCCATACAATAACCAAAATGGTTTTCATAAGAGTGCTCAGTCTGCAGTCATCTACTGCATGAGATTTGTAAAGATTGCGTCTTGTGTCTTTTGACATCTATGGCACGTGCATGTTTGCTATGAGAATTTCCTTGCAGTAATGGCTCTAGCCATGGAGGTTAGCCCTTGTGAGCAGTAGTTATAGACTAGTCTCCAGTCAAACCTCCTCTGTTTTGTGGGAATTGGTGTGAGGTATGCCAAGGCTGCTTTCGAAATGCATGACAGTCATGAATGCACATCCTGGTTGTTGGGGAAAATGAAAACTAGGAAAAGCTGCAACTTGGGTGGCTCCTGAGTCACTGAATAGTCAAGGCTAATCCTATCTTCTGGTGTTAGAACCAGAAGAAAAGATGTGAAATTTTACATTAATGATCAGTTTATTATACACATTGGTCTCTATCCACAAAGCTATTTAGGAGTCGAGGTTGTGTTGACTTGAGCCTTGCTGTCATTTCAATGTCCTGAGATTCCTGAATGTCCCTGTGGAACCCAGCCGATGGGGTGTACAGCTAAAACCAGAATGGCCAGAGAGTTTCACAGATAGTCTGACACTGTCCTTAATGTCACTGCACTCTGCACAAACGAGACAGAAATGCTGATGTTTTGTGTCCAACTCAGACAGAAAGAGAGGGTAAGGAGGACATATAGTTGTGCTTCTGGCAAAAGGAAGAGGAATTGAAGATGTACGAGATGAGCTGTTAGCAACCTTCTCTGGTCAGTCAGTTCTGCTGTGTAGACTGGGATTGAGCTACAGGTCTGAATTTTCTCCGTCTGCCTCTGAGTCACTGCCAGACACCATCAGGAACCTCAGATCCTGATTTGTCATATTAAAAAACAAGCTGTTTGTTCTCTTGGCTCTGTAATGTACTTCATATTTAACCTAGAAGGTTCATATCTGGTGGAGAAAGACTCCTCTGGTACCTTGTATTTGTCTTCTTATTGTGATAAAGTTACCAATCATACAGAAAATCGGAAAAATATCTATGAGTTCCAGAGATGAATCAGCAGAGCTGTTGATTGGTATCAATTTACAGACCTTGCCTAGTGATCAAATAAATTAAAATCTCTTGCCCCATTACTCCTGATTCATCTAGTTTATCAGTGGGCAGTTTTAAAAAATGTCAGTTTAAAATATTTATTGAGTCATTGTTAAATATATTCCATATTTTATAGTTGTAGTTTGATTTAAATACCGAAAAGCTCTAAAAAGACTTTGTCTGTTGGTGCTCCCTAGTGGTGAAGTTTACCTGCAGTAAAGCTGTAGAAATTTTGCTAATGATTGTGCAACCCCATATCTTAATTGCTTTAAATTTAAGTCCCTCAAAAGCCTGGTTGGGGGTATAAATTCATTCACACATATCGGTGTTTGCAGGACTGCGCTTTCATGTAGCACGGGGCCTTTATGATGTGAAAAATGTACACAGCAGCAAAGAAAATCCTTTTTCCTTCCTAGACTTTGTTCATTTCTGTCCTTAGCATTAATATGCAGCATAAACTTTCCTAAGTAGGACGAGATATGACACTCTTATTTCTTTTCTCATTCTGTCTCAGACAGAAAGCCAGGTACCAACACAGTCAGGAAGACACACAGACACACAGACAGGCATGAAGAATATTTCTGCTCTCAAACCCATCCCTGGGGTCCATTTCCAACAGCAAATGATGCAGTTCCCAGTAGGGTGGACACTCCTATGGTGGGCTCCATGGCTCCCTCCCTATAAATGTGCCAGGCTGGGGACAAAGCACTGGGAAAAGGGACTTTGATGAACATCAAACTGGCATTAACCCATGCCTCTCTGGTGAGCTGAACTTTACCAACTTAGGAAATACCTGAGAGAGGAGGAAACCCCATAGCCATGAGTCTACTCTTGCCTGCAAAATAGCTGTATGCAGCCAGGTGCCACAGCCCCCTAGTGCAGCAGGAGCCAAGCATAAACATGTTGCCCCTGAGCAATGGCAGTTAAGCCAAAAAACATCTCTTCAGTCCTCATCCACTCCCAGCCACAGTACAGGAATTAGTCTGAGCCTGAGCTGATGGACAAAGCCTTGCAGACTGGATTTGCACTGGTAAATCCTCATTGTGTCAATCTCCTCCAGCACAAACCCCCTAAAGCCTTTGGGTTTCCCCAGCACACACTGGGATTTGTGTCTACACAGGTAAATGAAGGAAAAAAAAAAAGTTGTTGGTGCAATCTATATATCTAGACCTGATATCTTCTAAATACATGTATGTAATATATATATGCATATAAAACATGTATATATGGTTTTAATTACAGCACTCTCAAACACTCAAGCCCAGCACAATAGTGTTGGCTCAGGTTCATTTATATGAAAGGTTGTTAAGGCTGTATTTCAGGAAAGGGAGTACCATAGCACCAGACATGCAGAGGCCATGGGATGCTTCTGCCCCAGGGAAACTGCCACTAATCCTGGTCCAGTAAAGGACAAAGCTGACTGTGATAGTTTAGATTCTTCTGAGAAAGGGAAATTGTCCCAGGAGTTTGAAACACTCCAGAGAAAACAAAGAGTCAGAGAATCATCTGTTTTTGCACAGAGGCAGTGAGTCTAAGCAGGGAATGGGAGCACTGGGACAGGAGCAGTGATTACAGATGCACCCGGTTCCCTTTATCTCTTCCCTGTGGGGTGGCTTTTGGGGGCTGCTTCAACCAAACAAGGTGATTGCCAGATGCTTTGATTGATGGTTATCAAACTTGTTTGATAGTAAATACTGTTTTTTATCAGGGATCCTTATTGCTTCACATTGTTCCTTTCGAAGATTTTTCTGTCCTTTTTTCTATCAGGCAGGATCTTATCTTCCTACCTTCAGTGTTTTCAGCACCATGTTATCCCTTCCACAAAGTTGAGACCTACCAGCAAAGTGGCTGGAAGCAAATTGAAATCAGTCTTTGGAACCTGTAAAGGAAAACTTCAATTTCTCATGTTCACCTTATGTATGCACATTACTAGACCTTCCCTCCCAATGCAAGAAAGCCCAGTGCAGCAGATGGCTCTCACAGTTGCAAAGTATATTTCCAGTGGCCTGGAACAGAGCCTTTTCCCAATGTACTTTTCATGACTTGGGTCAGCTTTTGAGAGTTGGTTCTTTGGGAGTTTCCAAAGCCCATAGGCAGGCAATGCGCACTCTGGCTCACTCACTGCAGATGGGGAGTGGTTGCCCTGGTAAATATTGGGATAATCAGCTGTGGCACAAGCTGCTGTCTCCTGAACTCTAGGTATGTTCACAGGTACTCATGGTAACACCGTCTGCATTGAGCAATGATACAGCTGCAGAGTTATTTGTTATATGAAATGACAGGTATTTTCTCATGTCTTTTGTCTAGAATACCTGCTCAACCATGGGGTACAAATGCCTCACAGCTCTCTTGTCCCCCTGTTTGCTAGCACTACAGAAGTACTCTCATTTCTTGTAGAACTAAACACAGATGCAGCTTCCAGCATGACTTGCTGGGTGACGTTTCAGGGATCCTGAATGTCCAGCCCCATTTGCTGTCTCAGACCTTGGCACCCATATCCCACTCCAGTGCACCAGTGTCTATGGGTACCAAGAGAGCGTTAATTTGCTCAGTGACTTAAGCAGTGACTGGGAGTCATTTAGGAAGTGACTGCAAATGGGGAGACTGTGGTCTCACATTGCCACGTGATAGATGACTGGTGTAGGACAAAGTGGTGTGCCAGCTCATGTGCAGCAATGCCCGTGGTCCAGCCATGAACCATGGGCCAGTCCTTCAATGCCAGGTTGATGAAGCTGAATGGAAGTGTGGAGCCAAAAAGCTGCCATCCCTCTCCTGCATTCCCCCCTCCGCAGGCTGGGGGCTCCTGCGGTAATATGGGTGGTCCTTAAAAGCCTCAATGGAGAAAAAAACCACTCACTTCTGTGAAAGTGGAAGTCATGTGCCTCCTTTGGACTGCATGGGGGAAACTTGCCCTTTACAGCTCCTCATCGGTGAAAAAGGGCACACAGCCCATGTTTTGTAACTTGTGTTATTTGCTGGGATACGAGTCCCTCTTTGACTTGTCCTCCACAGAAGAATCCACCCCAGTAAATTATGTGCTTATAGAAATCAGAAATTATATAAATATGTATTATAAATTATACCCTTAATATATATTTTATATAATTATAAATTAAATTGTATATATTATAGATTGGTCCAGGCAGCCCATGCAGGGGTGGTGGAAAGGGGCTCCCCCATGATGCTGTCTGTATCTGTGGGCCCAAGTTGTCTTGGGTGCCTGCTCTGCACATAAAATAGGGATTCAGTGAACAGAAAATGCTATTCTCCCCATGGATGGGCCTCAGGGGATGTGTGTAGGTTTCTGACCACAGGAGGGAAAAGCAGCTGTTGCAGGCTGCCTGGCCCAGGACCAGGGAACCCTAGCACTGGCAGCTGACTATTACAACCAGTATGGGGAGGGGGCACATCTTTGGCATCAGAAGAGGCTAGTGGGTTTCAGTTTTGGCAGTTCCAGCTGATTTCCAACCCCTTCAAGGCAAGAAGGGGCCTCTCCTGGTGCATCTTTTAGGAGATAATTTTTTCTCAAGGTTCTTGCAGGTGTGTTTTAGGTCTTACTTGATTTGGATGCATGAAAAACAGTGATAACTGTACTGAAGAATCCTGCTCTGTGATTTGTTCTCATCAAGCTTAATCACCTTGATTTAAGTACTCATGGGGTTGTAGGAAGAAGGCTGCGTACATGTGAGATTCAGGTTTTTCTGGGCACACTACAGATTATATCTACTTAGCAGAAAGTACTGTGGGGAAAAAAATGCAAGGCAATGGAAAAATGTGTTCATATTTTTCAAATTAATTTCAAACATTTTTCAAATGAAAATTTCTACTTTTTCTTGAGGAGGAGAAAAAAGAAAAAAAAAAAAAAAACACTTCCCTTTTAAAAATGTTGGACATCATAAATGCAAATTTTCACATTAAAAAAAATAGGGGGAAGTTGGTATTTTCTATGAAAAATGTTAAAATGGCAATTTCCACTAAAATTTTGACAAACATTTCAACTAGACTCTTATAAAAATAATGATCAGAGTATGTTTCAACTGATCACTAACTATGCCATCTCATTTGTCCTTGTGAAGTGTTAGCCAGGAAACAAAATAATTAAATAAATCACTTGTTTCATATAGTAGGCATGCTTTAGATGCAAATTCCTCAACATACAAGCAGCCTGAATAGGAGCTGCTTAATGATGGCTTTTATTTATTCTGAAAAATGTTATAAGGTAAGGTCACATTCATCTGGGCTAATACAAGGTGTGGGTCAAGTGGCCCAGCTCATGCATCCGCCTTCCAGCTGTGTATGTGAATCACTAGCTAGTGCCAGATGTTTTTTGACCTCTTTCCTTCCCCATAAACCTTGCTGTGGTTGCTCCTGCAGGCTCCTTGCTATGGTGCAGGAGGGATCCTGGTGCTCTGTGTTGCAGCTCATGCAATGCTGGATGCATGACTCTCTTCAGAGATAGACCAGCTCAGACTTTCTTCGTTCAGACGCTGCTTCTTCCTTCCTTGGTGGCTGGTTTGGCAAGCAGCATTGTGTAAAGAGTGGCTGACTTTCCATCCATCCTCCATGAGGAGGTGAGGTGCCTGAGGGCATGCCTGTATACAATGTCTCCGGTTGGTTCCCTGTCTTCTCCTCTGCTGGCAAGGTGCCTAACAAGCATGAAACTGGGATTTAGTTTCCCCAGAATTTTGTTTTTCCACAGTGTAGTAGATAAAACCCACTTAGAAGCATTTCATGCCTTGGCAGAAGGGATGCTTTTGCTACTTTAGGGAATGTACCTGTGCTGTAAGTTGTGCTTGGGTTATCCCACGGTTGTGCTTCAGTCCATCAGAGCAGTTGCTGGGTGTTAATGGGGATGAAATCCAATGTGGCCTCTAAAGGTGAAAAGTCTTAATGTAATTTTCAGGTGATCTGTGGGATGAAAAATTGACAAAACAGTAGCCTGAAAGCATGGAAATGAAGGAAGGTGCTGAGCTAGGGTCTCCCTCCTTTGGCTCCAGCCCACCCATTACCAGGGGGCGCAAGCAACAGGGCTGAGGCTCTGCAAACAAGGCTCGTGCTGGCTCTTCCTGGTGATGCAAACAGTGAATGTGCTTTTCAGAGCCAAAGACTCTGAACCATGCCTGATCCAGAGCAAAGTCACCTGAACACGTTTTCAGCAGCAGTGGCTTGTTTGCTTGCTGCTGCCCCAGAATGACCTTGGTGCTGACCCCCGCCATGATGAAGTCCTGAGTCCTGGGCTACTACTGGTGCACCAAATACTTCCAACTTGTTAATTAAAGCCAAAGAGCAACAAATGCTGTATAAGAGAGGGAATGCCTAACTGTTGGTTTGACAAAGCAGCAGGAGAGGGCAGCTGCAACTCAATACTTTCAAATTTTACAGCATAAAATCTGAATCTGCTAACACAATCCTTGGACAGAAATTGTTTTCTGCACAGGTGCTGCTGTATCACAGCATCCTCCGTGATAATGCAACCCCTCTTCTCAAAGCCTTTGCCTCTGCTCTTAGATCCCACACCTCCTTCAGATCAGTGCTGGCAGCCAGGGAGGAGACAGCAGCATGGGTTTCCTGGTGAAGAAGACCACAAACGACAGGTGCCTGCCTGCAGGCAAGGCTGCCCACCACCACCGTGCCATGCCAGGGGCAGTGCCACCCCTGTCATCAGACAGGCGGGTGATGGACAGAGTAAATAAGATATTTTATGGTTCACTTTTCTTATTGCCACAGGATATGTCAAAGCAGCTCAGTATTGGAGCCATTTAGATGGCCTTTCATGCTTAAAGATGCCTTCGGTTTTTTTGTTTCAATATCCCTTCTTATAGGGGGCATATAGGGTGATAGAAGTTTAAAGAGGAGGAAAAATACCTCAATGAATTATTGAATTAAGTGCAAAGTGTATTTTCCTCCCAGTCCAGCCTGATATTAAATTTTAATCTGCCATGTAGGGATGAGAGATTCCTCTTGTACATTGTTTTCAGGAAGATTTTGAGGGGAAAAAAATGTCTAGTGAATAGTATCAGTTTATGCTTTTAAAAGTCCAGGCTTTGTCAGAGAGCAGACAGCTGAAGTGATGTCTGTAAGATCTGTGTGACATGAGAGGTGCAGTTCAGTAAACTCTTGTTGTTCATCATCCAAAGAACTGGAGGTAGATGGTAACAGTCCACAGTTGTGAATTTTATGGGACAGGATGAATATTTTTTCCTGCCTCTGCACCTAGGGGATCTGGAAGCACCAGGGGATGTCACTTAAATTGAAGAGTTGTTCGACTGCTGTTTTGTTTACCTCCCAGAAAATGTTGCGGTATTTCCCCCTTCTCTTCTGCTCTTTCCCTGTTACAGTTCTAGAGTTTCTCCCTTGACCAGAGCTTTCAGGTGAGAACACAGGCTGCTCTCAGAGTGGGGTTAGAGGTTGACTTGGGAGGATAAAACATTTTTTCTGAATGGGAGGGATTAGATATAGAATGAAATAGATGAGGCATGACCTTGTGAAACCCAGATAAAAACACTACAATCTCAGGCAGCATACTCATTGGATTTCTTCGCTCCCTTTGAGATAACATTTCCCTGTTCTTTGAAAAATGATTTTTTTATTAATACATTGCAGCAGAGATGAAGGAATGTTATGTTTGTTTTGCTGGAGAAATATTTCTTGCAGAAATAATTAAATTGAGGCCATGGATATGTGCATAGACGCTCCCAAAGTCTGAGTGTTGTAAAATAGCATGTATCTGTGCACTGACCTCTCTGGGTTGCTCCCAGTTTGATTTCAGCGATAGTGCTTTGGTCAGTGGGGAATACTGCACCAGAGCTTGAGACCAGAGACTTGTTAAGGCACAGCGTCGTATGGGTGTGAAAGCCTGCAGGACCATTGCCAGTGGAAGAGCATCTTTTGGTGCTGATGCTTTTCCATGTGAAAATCAGTCCTAGAAGGCACCCTTGTTTGCATGAGCCACAACTTGCCATATTGCTGACTAAATTTCTAAGTGCTTGTACCTCTAAGCAGACTTACTTGATTTCTCATACTTTTAAAAGTTCATGAGGAAACCTTGCGAGTAGCTGACTCTGGGGACAGAAAGTGAACACAAAGTGAAGTGTCAGCACTAGGGTATTGCCTGCTGTTCAGATGCCCTAACACGTCTTAATGTATAAGGGAAGGATGCACATATGCAAGTGCTGATCTGCAGCCAGGGCAGAAGGCAGTGAGATTGCTCTGGGGATATCCTATAGACAAAGCCTGTGAGGAACTGAGGTGTGTATATATGGAGAGCAGTCCTGCAGTGTCACAAGGTGAGCTGCCACACTTGGGAAAAGCTCCTTTCCCTAGTCACTTCTGTTACACGAGTACCAGCTTTGTTGTCCTGGTCCAGACCCTTCATCCCTCTGATCAGCTCACCTGCTTGCAGATGAGCTGACAGCCTCCTGGGGCACATCAGCAGTTGAATGCAGCTTTGCCAAAATGTGTGTTAGCCCAAGCAGTGCTCTTTGCTGCTGTGGCCCATCAGCTTCATGCAATTGAGTTAAATTCACATGAACCCCCATCTAAGGATTCTATATAGATGTACTCATGCTGTCCTCAGGCCCTGACTTTGATGTGAAGTTTACCAGTGCCAGCCTCCACCTAACATTTCTGTTAAAGCTAACTGTGGTGCTTGTCTGCTAGCTTGTTCTCTGATTATGAATGGCATCGATTGTAGACTGTGTGAAGCACCCTTTCCTTGTAATCATTTTAAAATTTATAAACTTTTTTAGTAACTCCTTGTTTTCCTGTTAAGACAAAGTGTAAAAGTAGTTTCTAAGTAGAAGCTTTTAGCCATCTGCATTATACTACTGTAAACACTGACTTGCAGCTCACAGCTGTGGTTTGTTTCTACAAGCCTGAGAGAAGCCAGACATCTCCTCTTTGGAGTCCCACTGGGGCTGGAGGGGCTGCCCTCAGTGAGCTGGAAGTGCTGAGGGTTAGGAGATGCTCTCTGAAAGGCAGAAGCCAATATTTTTCACATAACTTTACAAATCCCACTCAGCAGCAACCATGGAGCCAGAGTGATGACTATTTTGATTTCTTATGACAAGTTTACACAATGTAATAACGATTTGGCAGAACATCAATTTGCTAATTGTGTCCTCAAGTTGTGTAACAACACTTCCTTGGCCAAACCCAGAATTAAAAAATAAAAACTGCAAAGGGAACTGGAAAATGAAGCTATGCAGGAAGCTCTGAGTAGTTTTCTTTTTTTCAAGGATATATATGACCTTGGGTCCCAACAAATTGGGAAATATGTTTTGATGACTCTGACATCTTGACATGTTTCTGCCAGTCTGCTGGAGTCAAGGGGGTTTTAATGCAGTATTGCCCTCTGGGTGGGATGTGCACCGGGTATTTGGGGGTTTTGGGTTCTGTTCCAGAATTGATTATTTTTTTAGGGCAAGTGCTTGTCATTGCTGTTTCTGTTCTGCATGGGTGTATTCTCTCACTTTCCATTTTAGTTCCTGCCCTGGCACCTCAGTCTTGAGGTGGTGCCCTTGTTGCAGGGCAGAGGCACTCAGCAGTTCTTGTCTGCTGGCTGCACTTCCCCAGGGTCACTGTGTGCCCAGAGCTCACCACAGAAGGCAAAAGGCAAAGAGCTCTAAATAACCACAAATGTATTTGGATTTTTGCTTTCTCTGGGAGCCTCGCTTTTGCAGCGCAGGTGTAGCAGCAGACATGTATGTTTCCCTGGCCTGGGCTCTGCCTCCTATTTCCTAGTGAAAGCAATAACGAATTATGAGCATGTGCCATCTTACCAGATTCTCACTCTCTTACCTTCAAACTGAGAGCAGAGAGATTGTGCAGCTCTATCAGGCAGCACAAGGAGACCTGCAGTGCATTGAGCCACTGTGGCCTAATGCAAAGGCATTTTTATGCCTCTCAGCTCATGCTGGGCAGCTACATTTGTATGAAGAGCTGTTCCTCCACAATCCTCTAGAACACATCTCTCTGGGGGCACTAGTGGAGAGGCTGTTCTGTTCTGACCGTTTCTGCCACCAGACCGGATCTGCCTTCATTAACGGATAACCAAATCAAACAAAACCTCCAACCTTTTGTTTAAGAGACTGCAGAAAACCACACCAAGGTCACACCAGTCTGCAGAGTTGACTGACTTTGCAACTAGGGGTCTTACAGTAAGTTAATAAGGAAGCATTTTTGTTGGCTTCAATGCACACAGGTTGCAAGACATATGGGGAAATGTTTTGTGTTTTCTTTTTCTTTAAAAGGTTGAACTAATCTCTCATGTACTTACATTTATATGGTTGTTGGTATGGTTCAGATGTATTGATGGGTTGCAGTTTTGCTCACAGATGAGAATAAACAGTGTTTTTCTATGTACAGTACAGAGAAGGAATGAACAAAATAATTGAGGGAGTCCTGTAGGGCTTCATCTCTTTTCTAAGCCAGCAGCGTTGGTGCAAGGAACCAGGAAGTCAGGTAAGGATAAAAGATATAATAACTGTCCTCATCTTGGTTCATTGGTCAGACTTGTTTCTCTGTCTTCAGTTTTACCATATTTTGGGTTTGTTTATACTTAAATCTCTGTGAAAGGCTTGAATAATATGAATAGAATAATACAGATTATAGTGCAAAAAGTGCTCTGAGTTCTCACTATAACAGCTGTGTGAAGACTTACTGCCTTTCTCTACTAAAGGAGGAAGCAATGTTTTGACTTGACACAATACCATTTTTCTCAGCAAGGTATGAAAACCATAATAGCACATGTGGCTAAAAACCTGAAATAAAAAACAACTGCACATTTCATTTCAAACTTTTCAAAATGAAATCTTTTGGAGTATTATTTTAAAGTAAATACTTTGCTTTTAAAACATCCTATTGGGTTTTGTGTTTTTTGAGGCAAACCAAAAGGATAATATTCTGCTCTAACTGCCTATCAAATCTAGTGTTGATTCAATCTCAGGATGAGAGGCAAAAACCTTTTGCATTTTTCAATGAACAAATAGTTTGTCTGGAAAACCTTTTTCAAGTTTACGAAGAATTATTACTTCCTAAAGACTGCCTATAACCTTCTGCCTCATCAAATAAAGTTCGATTGACCACTGGAGTGAGAAATGGAATAGTTATTCTGTCTTCTGCTGTTGGTAGAAAATTCAGATGAGTTTTGAATAGTGATGGTTTGCAGTTTAGACAGGCTGAGAACAAAACTGAGAACAAAAAGCTGAAAGAAGGATTCGTTGCAACAAAACGCTTATGCAAAGGGGGTTTGTAAGCACGTGAAAATGATTTGGTTACAGGGTAATAGATGGGTCTGCTTACGCTTAAGATCCTGTATGTTGTTTTACAAGTTTTATAGGAAGAACTGTCTCATGCCCTAATTCTTATTCCTAGAAAATATTTTTGTTAGAGTACTTCTAAGCAATGAAAAGCAACAGCTGGTCTTTATTTGCCACATTCAAAATTATTTATAAGCAACTTCTTAAACTGAAAAAATGCACAGTCATAAAAAAGTGGCCAAAAAAGCCATTGTGAGTGACTTTTGGTCCTTAAAATATTAACTGAATTATCCATAAACGTGTAGCATGCATTATTGACCCTTTCTAGGTACACTGCTTAGTAACTTTATGTTGTGAAGCAGATTTATAGACTCTGCAAATTAGAAGAGGTATCTCTCTAAGGATACAGGCACAACCATTACTGAGTTTCCTGAGCATTTGTTACCTGTCCATGTGCGGTAGATGGACGCTTTCACTACGGACAAGATTATGTTAATGCACCTGATCTTGCTAAGCCTGGTGATTGGGAGCAGCCAGGGATGCTACTGTGAACATTACCCGTGGGGACCGTGGTCTGCCTGTTCACAAACCTGCAATTATGGCACACAGACTAGGCACAGGTAGGGTCAGACTATCTCACTGCTTCTATGTTTCTGTTTACTCCTTGAGGAAATACAGCTTCTGGGGAGGGGAACCTGTGTCTGAAACTCCAGCTTCCATAATATACTGAGAAGAAATGTCACATCCCAGTGTTTACCTGATGAATAGATTATATTTTAGTTGCAAGATTTATTAATTACAAGATTATGTATACAGAACATTACAGTGCCTCCAAACAAACCTGTATCTGCCAACAGATGTAGTGAGAACAGCCAGGTCCTACGATGGCCTTGCCAGCAGTGTGCATAGAGCAACCAGACCCTGTGAGCACACGGGGCTGGCTCAGCGCCTTGCTCTGCGAGCTCTGCCCAGTGCAGAGCAATGCCATGGCAGGGGTGAGCTCCAGCCTGGCAAGCCTACAGAAAGTTCCTCCCTCTGTGGTTAATTTTATGACAACAGTTAAAGTTAAATAATGATTTAGCAGCACTAAATTAGATGCAATTCAGTGGTATACGCTAAACTTGTGAGAAAACCCATTTCACTCCTGGCTTTTCTGTAGCTATTCTCTGGGACATTTGAAGCAACATGATCCAAAAAGAATTGCTCTGTAAACTTAAGGCATATTTGGATTTTTCTTTTAATAAACATTCTGCAACTACCTATTATGCCTCAAGTTTTTTTCATTGGGCCCAAATAATTTTCTTTATCAGCCTTCACCCTCAGTTAGAGAAGATCTACTATCTCTCTATGATTCATTCCTAACCTAACTTGTTCAATTTTTTTAGGCAAATAAGAATGGATGATTATTATAGGCAAAACTTCTGTGACCAGCTGTGCACAAAGCAGGAATCTCGTGCATGTAACCAGCAAACATGTCCTATCAACTGTCAGCTTGGAGACTTTGGCCCTTGGTCAGAATGTGACCCATGCATTAAAAAACAAGTAGGTAGAAAATGTGGTTATGGGTTAAATGCAAAAAATTATGCTTAAGAGACCTCTTTGGTTCAGACATTCAACTTTATGCAAATTGATCTGCAAAATTACAGTTTATGTTAATAAGATGAATTGGTTACGAATAGTGGAAGATAGGGAGAACAAGTTAAACCGAATGAAACAGAAAGCGGTGATTTAGTAGTGTAAATCCATGTAGGAGAACTTGCTTCAAAAGTTCCATTGTTATTATTAAAGCTGAATTTCCCACATAAAGGATAAATTAAACTGTGGAGTTTGCATGTCTGCTTAAGCAGGAGAAAGACATGGAATCTTTAACTTATCTGTAGCATTCTCTATGTTCTAAAGAAAAATAGTAAGGTCAAATCATCTGTTGAAAAGAGTTAACTGGCAAATGCTAATCAGCACTGGCTAGAAATGCTCAGGTTATATCTCACACTGATAATCAGAATCATTTTGAGATTGATATTAAGAAATCCATCCCCCCAACCTTTATAGTCTACACAAAAAAACAGGTGGATGTATTTAATATCTATGGAATAAAGCCACAGGATGGTGTTATTTCCTCTTGGGCCTGTGCCTGTTGACTGATGGTATACTTAGGGGTGAGATGGCAGAGAGGGAAGAGGTGAAAAGTCAGGTTCAAGTGTATTTGACCTAAAGAAACGAATGTAACATT
Organism: Scopus umbretta; assembly: GCA_013400535.1. Taxonomy (NCBI): domain Eukaryota; kingdom Metazoa; phylum Chordata; class Aves; order Pelecaniformes; family Scopidae; genus Scopus; species Scopus umbretta. The sequence goes on from VZTL01000224.1 coordinate 21,947, forward strand.
GTAGGGAGTGGAGAGGAGCAGAGTGGGGATTGTTTGGGGTGTGGCTAGTGAGTCTGTGAGCTTTGAGGCTGACCATGATAGCAACTTTTGAGTTTCTCTGCAGATGCAGCCTACAGCTCTCCTCTGAATGTCCAGCTCAGTTTCAGAAATTCATGCCTGAAAAGCAATCTTGAAACACCTGTCAGATATTATAAGTATACCTTTACATACATATATAACTTTCTGAGGCAGGATGCAGGATGAAGAAGACATGAAGAAGCTTTTCCAGGTGTTACAATGTAAACCACCCTGTGGGGTTCCCATCCTGTGACTGGGATGGAGAGTTTGAGAGCAGAGCAGGGGGAAACAGTGAGCATGAGAGTGAGCAAAAAGGCTGCAAGAGCTGAAAGGGGGCATTGCTCTCAATTGAACTGATTTTTTTTTGTAATCAATATCCTCTTAAATGGCTGAGTTTCTTACCTAGGCATCCATATACAGAAGTGTTGTTCCTTTTTATTAATTTTAAATACTGATGCAACATATCTGTGCTTCAAGCAAAAAGGTGTTTTAGTGGACTGTGATCCATTTTTGCATCCAAGTGATAAAGATCACTGCTTGTGACCTTTTTAAATATTAAAAAATCATGAGAATGAAGGGTGTGACTTCTGAGGTAAGTATGAAGACTAGTGTAAGCAAGCTCCTAGTGAGGGGGAGAGATGAAGAGGTGGAGGCTTACACAAATAATATAGTAGTGTTAGGGTTCCCAAATGGAGTACAAGAAAGGGTTATCTTGAGCTCAAAAGCTTTCAGATGATCTCGTGTTGCTCCTCAAGTTCTCCCTTCACAATCAGTTGGTTACTGATTTTAGACACCTTTCTGCATTGTTTGATGCCAGGGTCTGTCTATAGGGGGGAAGTGAAAGAAATCTGCAAGAAAGAGTGCTTTTCCAGTGGGGAAAAATTATTAGAGGAGGAACTGTTCAGTCACATGCAGACAGATCTCACCAGCAGTCCGTTGAAGTGGAGTGGAAAACATATCTGAAGTTATTTGTTATTCTACATGGGTGGTATGACTTAGGGAAAGAAAAGCCAGTGAGCTCCAGATTTTTCTCCGAGATCTTCTTTAGTAACAGAAACTTTCAGCAAAACCATTTTTGTCCTCTCCAGTCATCCAGTGCTCCTCAGACAAGAGGCCCCTTGTGTGGGAGTGAAGGCAGGTTGCTTGGGGATGGAGGTACATGCCACTGTCAGAGTATTTCTATTTCAACAGAAGTGATAAAGAACAGAAAAAATCTCCGTAAGCCTGGTCACACCATTTCTTACTGTACCTTTAAAACTGAAGATACAGGCCCTGAACTTTTGACTCCTCCAGTGATGTAGCCCAGGTCGTCAAATGTTTAATCATGTATGTTCCGTCAGGGCTATTGAGGCTCTTGGATTTCAGTTCCCTGCCTGCCTTACCTGGGATGATGGTGTGGTAGGATGTAAGGACAAAAATAACTGATTATTTACCTCAGGGTTCTGGTTTTGTTAAAGCTGCAGCAGCACTGAGGCATGTGGCTCTCCCTTGGGCAGGGGGGGGGCACTTAGCTACAAAAACAGCTCACACAAACAACCCTGGTCTTATTTCTTCTCCCTTTCAGTTTCGTGTCCGGACACTCCTGCGACCATCCCAGTTTGGGGGTCAGGCCTGTACTGAGCCACTGGTGGATTCCCGCCCATGCTTCCCAACTAAGCTCTGCAACATAGTGGAAGTTGATTGCAAGAATAAATTTCAGTGTGAAAGTGGTAATGATAATCTTCATTGTGTAACTGCTGCTTTATTAGATAGTCAAGAGATCAGACACTGAGACAAAAAAGGTCCAGATGATCCAGATCTTGTATATTCCATGCACAAATTCCAGGGAAAAGGAGCAGGGAGAAAAGGCTACTTGAGGATTTCATATGTATTAGTAGCAGCTTATGTTTGCAGTTTCTTCTGTAACAAAAAGTAATTCATGTGCAATCTGTAGCCTGAGATGTCACTGTGACCATGACAGCTAGACAGTAGTACTGGTGCAATATTTCTTTGCACAAAATTTTTATCTACAAGCATATCCATGGAGTTTGTCTGAACATAAACTCACACTATTTTTATTAAATTTGTGGGTGTTTCTTGTTTGCTTCAATTTAAATATACCTGATTAGCCTCAGAATAACTTTATCCACGTATCCTTTCGCTAAGCATTTGCAGCTTCAAAGCAAGGCAAAACTGGCAGAACTGAAACAGCTGTTTCTTATTGGAATAACTTAGGCATTATACTGCCTCATTGTTAATTCCCGTGGCAAGTTCACACCTTTACTAGGGAAAAAGACAGACTGCCCTTTTCTGCATTCAGACATGATGAATCCTTGCCTAAAGTTTCTTGCTGCTGCTGTTTCTCTGGTGCAGGTCGCTGTATTGCAAAAAAATTGGAATGTAATGGAGAAAATGACTGCGGGGACAACTCTGATGAAAGAAATTGTGGAAGGAAAAAGACTGTGTGTAACAGAAATTATGAGAGCATCCCAAGTGTGCAGTTAATAGGCAGCGGGTAAGCCAGCTTTTCTTATTTTTCAAAAAATTGAGATTGTTGTCTCACTAATTTACATAAACAAGATAATCCCCAATTTGCATGTGAGAATATCCCATTAAAACATAAAATATCTCAAATTAAAATTAACAAGAAATTATAAAAACGCAAAACATAAGGCTAGGACTTGCCCACTGCATCTGCCAGTCCTGCTCGACACTGCTGGTGCAGTAGATAAAGAGCTATCAGAGAGCACTGCTGTCTGATTGACCCTTCCTGCCTCACAGCAACCAGAGCACCACATACTGGCAAATTCCAGCTCAGCTATGCCAAGTGCTTCAGAAATTTTGAGGATGTTCCTCTACAGATGATACCAACCATCACCTCTTCCAGGCTACTTATTTATGCAGTGTAACACCTAAATATGGGATGTGGTCCCAGGTAGACTAGCATTTTTATTTGAATTTTGAACTCAGTGTACTCTAGTAACATCACTTATGGCAGAAATGGAGAACTGCTTGTTCATTTTCCTAGGCCGTTTTTAGGTGTTTCTCTGCTTAAAAGTGACTGTCTCACGCTGACATTGGGATTATCTAGAGGGTTAGGCATTGCTGGAAAGTAGGAAACAGGATTGCTACTACAGCATTTTTCAGATGAATTCAGTGTGACTGAGAAGTTCCTGTAGAGGAACTTCTTTCAAAGCAGTAACATAGCCAAGATGCTCATACCATTTAATTCAAACCCACAAAATCTTCAATGCATCTATATACCACTAAATGTTTCAAGTCTATATGTCTTTCTGGGATTGCTTAATATCTGGAAATAATTTTTTGTTAGATTTCACATTCTGGCAGGAGAGAGCCGAGGGGAAGTCCTTGGCAACTCATTCAATGGAGGACAATGCACAACAGTGAAGCGGAATGAGACAAGGAAATTGTATCGTGTTCCTGCGAACCTGGAGACTGTCAGCTTTCAGGTATTCTCAAGCAGCAACTCCTAGCTGAAAAAACATTGCCATAATCACAGTCCAAGTTATAAGCTTAAGTCTTAGGCAGTAACGTGTGTTTTAGGACAAGATTTCTCAACCTGGTGAGGCCTGAACATAGTTCAGGTGATGTGTGGAAATGGGATAAATTGAGCAGTCAGGTAGCTCTACTCACGCCTTTCAGATCTGTGTTTACTCACCACGTCGTATATCAGAGTCAATATGATTGATATGGGCTTCTTTCCTGCTTCATCATGGCTGTGGCCATGTCTGTGTTCTGAATTGGTACCAGGGGCCTTGCTCCTAACCCTGACATAATCTGGCCAGAGGCTCGTTCAAATCCAAAGCTCATTTCAGCATCACTACTGTATCCTCGCAGTACCAGTGGCTGTCCTAACTCCAGCTTCCTTCTAGTCCCCTGCAGCCTTGAGACACAGTTCCTTCCTGAGCCATTTCAGGTCCTCAGTCCTGCCTGTTCCTTGCCCAGCCCCTCCAAAGAGCAGCAAGGAGAGGAGGCAGACACCAAATCTGGGAGGCAGGAGGACAAGAAGTACACAGTCTGGGGAGGAGTCTTGCAGGACAGGCCAAGGACAAAATGAACTTGGCTAGTATCTTATAAAAAATCTGGGAATCCCTGATTTTTTTTAGACCTGATATTTTGGACTTCTAGACATTGATATTTAGAAAATATTTTGAATACCATGGTTAGGGCACAACATCTGGCTGTGCATGTATCGGCAGGCCCTGTCTGAAGCCAATAGATACTGCATTGGGAAGGAAGGAATGCAGGATGTAAAGAAGCTCAATTAATGGATGAAATCTGAACTGCTGATTTTTGCTGAGTGACATGAGTTTTTAGTATTACTTTAACAGGAGCAACTGAACAAAGGACATCCTAATATGTTCCTTGGAAACTACAATTGGATTGGCCATGACATATAGGTTTTGTCAATAATGATAAAAAATTACTGTGTGCAGAAATATTCAATGGGGAAAAACAAGCCTTGGTTTGCCCAGGTCTCTTTAAAGCTGTGTGATTTATGAAGTTACTGATGTTCATTTGCAGAACTGTTAAGGTTTGTGAATGTCACCTTTGGGTGTGCATCTGTATCTTTTAAGATCTAGAGCAGCCTTTAGTATAAAAGGGTGACTGGATCAGGCTTTTTTCTTGGAACTCCAGTGTGTTTTCATGCAAAAGCACACAACTTCTTGGAGAATGGAGGTGGATCAGGGGAATGGACCACCTCACCTCCCAAGGTCCTAAGCAGCCTATTAATTAAACAAGTCCAGAGGAGGGAAAAAATTCAGTCTTCCGAACACCCACAAGGATTTGCCTGAGTTTTAGGAAATGAGCCATTTCTGAATTGATGCTAAAGTTATCTTGGTGCTTTGCACAACAGCACTGCTGGGCTTTACCAACTTGATCAGGCAGGCAGGTTTGCTCCCAGTTCTTCTCCACCTACACTTAGTCCATCATGCAGTATGGGTGCTAACACTGCAAGTATACACTAGGACTCTCCACTGGAAGCCTGTTCATTCTGTTAGCTGGGAATTAAGAAGAAAGGATAGAAAGCATCAAGCACTTTGACTTGTACAATATAGAAGCCATGGGACTGTGACTTAGTCATAGCCTGGACATAGCATGAAGGCCTGAGAGTCTTTGAAAAGTGTGTTGAAACACTTGAAAGTTATTCCTAAGCTTTGGGGCATGGAGGTGTGGAATTTTAGAAGAAAGTGTTGCATGTGGTTTTTTTCCCCCTTGTATAAATGCCTATTTCAAATAGGCTACTTCTTATCTTGTATTCTTCTCACCTATTAACCTTTCTCAGCCTCATCTTTTGTGTTAAGAACAGTTCTTTAGCTTACTGCCATGTCTCAAATAATCAGGCATGTTTCTCTTCCATAAAAAAATAAAGACTTAATTGCTTAATTGATTTCTGTTTCAGATTATTATTTGGGCAAATATGTTTTGCTTTACTGAATCTCCAGGTAATAGATGAAGAGGATGATCTAACATCAGATTTCTACAATGATTTAACTCCCCTGAGTGATAGTGCTCATCGAAGTGGTTCATCCAGTCATGGTGCTCAAAGATCTTCTGGTATCCCATTTTTATTCTCAAGAAAGACACGGGTTAAAGTCACATCATCTTCCTCCTTCAGGAAAGCCATTGAAGCCTCATATGAAAAGGTAATTGAATGTTGCCTCCAACTTCTTCCTTTCATTTGAATTTTATCTGCTCATTTCAGAACTGAGCTACCAAAGGCTACTTTCCTTATTAAGGCATTAGCATTACATTTAAAAAAAATCACCAGAATTACACATTAAAAACTTAATCTTCTGGTACTACAGGATGTTGATACAGGAATCCTTCTGTAATGCAACATGGTTTTCTGTATTTAGTACAGAAATCATAGGCTTATTCCACTTAAAGCATAGATTTGACATAGATTTGAGATTATCAGATGAGTTAAACCACTCCTTTCCCTGTCTTAGTTATAGACTAAGAAGGCAGAATGACATGTAGTAACAGTGGCACACAACTCTAAAAAGAAATGAAGTGCACTAAAGAATGTTAAACATATACGTGTATTGGGAATTAATCTACACTAGTTTTTGATTTGATAACTAACTTGCATAGCAGAGTCTCATGGCTGCCAAGATGCATTTGGTCATAAAGATAATCTCAGAAATAACACATCCACAGAAAAGTTTCTGAGAACAAAAATCCTTTTTCCCACAAAATTCTGCACCTTTTATGCAGATGAATACTGTGGGATATAAGATTATGTACTTTTAAGGTTTAATGGTGGTAAAGGATAGGCTATTATTTGCAATTCTGCATGAAAGAAGCCATAGGACTGACTGAAAGTGGGGCCTGATGAAAACCAGGAATTCTAACAAAATTAGAATGAAACTTTCATAAAAATATCAGTCTTAATATTATGATTTCCTATGATGGAATTTGACTGCAGGCCTTGCTAACTTGTCCTAATGGTTAAGTAACTTGACTCCTTAAATAGTCCACAACTTCTAATTTGAATTCAACTATATTGAAGTCCCAGCTACTGGAAACCTGTTGGCTTTCATTCCCATGTAGATACCTGTATACAGATCAGGCTGTTCTTTTGTACATCTGGCAAGTTTATGTTGGCAGAAAGATGGCTTCTTATTGGCTTAAACCCAGACCAAAGCTTCTTAAAGAAATACTAATTTACATGAAACTTTCATCAGGAAGGTTTTTTGGATGTACATTGGTTTTCAGCATTGTTGTAATGAAATCCATCTGGAATAGCCAATAACTTAGTCTGGTGTTGGATAAAGATGACACAGGTTAAAATCCCTTTTTACAGGACCCACAGCAGCAGATTTAACTTGGGTCTTCCTCATGTTCTCTACTGTATCATATGGGAAGTCTCTCTTTTCATCTCACTCAGTATAAATTTTATTTATGTGTGTTTGTAGATATATGTATACTTAACATATTGCTTGAGAGACCTATAAATTAATTTGCAATAATTTCTTAAATAGTGAACATAGAAGTTTATTTAGATCATTTAAAAGGAGGGGGAACTTACCTGGGCTTCGGGAGGCCAGATTCAAACTTATATATTAAACTGTGTGCAGAAGGGTTTCACATGAGCATCCCAGGGTCTCTAGAGGGCACTAGCCAGAAGGGTCATGCATTTTTCCATATTGGCATGGAATAAATATGAAAACTTTATGTTTTTCAAATGTATTTTTCTTTACCAGAAACTTTGTTAGCTATGCTGACTGGTCCTCTTGGTTCCTGATCCTTTAATCATAGAAACATACCATCACAGACTATAGAACCATAGAATAGTTTTGGTTGGAAGGTACCTTTAAAGGTCATCTAGTCCAATTGCCCTGCTATAAGCAGGGACGTCTTCAAATAGATTGGGTTGCTCAGAGCCGCATCCAACCTGACCTTGAATGTTTCCTTGGATAGGGCATCTAACACTTCTCTGGGCAACCTGGTTCAGTGTTTCACCACCCTCACTGCAAAACATTTCTTCCTTATATCCAGTCTAAATCTACCCTGTCTTAGTTTAAAATCATTACCCCTTGTCCTATCACTACAAGCCCTACTAAAAAGTCTATCCCCATCTATAGGCCCTTTAAGTACTGAAAAGCTGCAATAAAGTCTCCCCACAGCCTTCTGTTCTCCAGGCTGAAAAACACCAACTCTCTCTGCCTGTACTCATAGAAGATGTGTTCCATGCCTCTCATAATTTTTGTGGCCCTCCTCTGGACCCGCTCCAATAGGTCCACATCTTTCCTGTGCTGAGGACTCCAGAGCTGGATGCAGTACTCCAGGTGGGGTCTCACCAGAGCGGAGTAGAGGGGCAGAATCATCTCCCTTGACCTTCTGGCCACACTTCTTTTGATGCAGCCCAGGATACAGTTGGCTTTCTGGGCTGCGAGCACAAATTGCAGGCTCATGTCCAGCTTTTCACCCACCGGTACCTCCAAGCCCTTCTTCGCTGGGCTGCTCCCTTATGAAGGGATTGACACTGTATTGTATTGATACCAGGGGTTGCCCTGACCCAGGTGCAGGACCTTGCACTTCGCCTTGTTGAACCTCATGAGGTTCACATAGGCGCACTTCTCAAGCTTGTGCAGATCCCTCTGAATGACATCCTGTCCCTCAGGCATGTGAACTGCACCACTCACCTTGGTGTCATCTGCAAATTTGCTGAGGGTGCATGCTATACCACTGTCTATG
>VZTL01000224.1:30781-57511 GCA_013400535.1 Scopus umbretta
AAATTTTTCCTAATATCCAATCTAAACCTCCACTGGCACAACTTGAGGCCATTTCGTCTCATCCTATTGCTAGTTACTTGGGCAAACAGACCAACACCCTCCTCACAACAACCTCCTTTCAGGAAATTGTAGAAAGCAATAAGGTCTCCCCTCAGGCTCCTCCAAACTAAACAACCCCAGTCCCCTCAGCTGCTTCTCATAAGACTTTTTCTCCAGACCCTTCACCAGCTTTGTTGCCCTTCTCTGGACATGCTCCAGCACCTTGATGTCTTTCTTGGAGGGAGGGGAGCAAAACTGAACACAGGATTCGAGGTGTGGCCTCACCAGTGCCGAGTACAGGGGCACAATCACTTCCCTACTCCTGCTGGCCACGCTATTCCTGATACAAGCCAGGATGCTGTTGGCCTTCTTGGCCACCTGGGCACACTGCTGGGTCATGTTCAGCCGTCTGTCGACCAACACCCCCAGGTCCTTTTCCGCCAGGCAGCTCTCCAGCTACTCTGACCCAAGCCTGTAGCGTTGCATGGGGTTGTTGTGACCAAAGTGCAGGACCCGGCATTTGGCCTTGTTAAACCTCATACAGTTGGCCTCGGCCCATTGATCCAGCCTGTCCAGATCCCTCTGCAGAGCCTTCCTACCCTTGAGCAGATCAACACTCATGCCCAACTTGGTGTCATCTGCAAATTTACTGAGGGTGCACTCAATCCCCTCGTCCAGATCATTGGTGAAAATATTAAACAGAAGTGGCCCAAATACTGAGCCCTGGGGAACACCTTTTTTAACTGGCCACCGACTGGATTTAACTCCATTCACCACAACTCCTTGGGCCTGGCCATCCAGTCAGGCTAGCAAAAAGTACCCCTGTCCAGGCCATGAACTGCCAGTTTCTTCAGAAGAATGCTGTGGGAAATTATGTCAAAGGTTTTACTCAAGTCTAGGTAAAGTAAGAACTCTTGTGCTGTATGGAAAGCATTCTTAAAGATCATCCTCATGACATCCCTGATCTCTTCTGCTTGCATCATGGAACCATCCAGGGTGGGATTCAGTTTACATATCCATAGGCAACAGCAGTTCCACAGGGATCTGCATCTCAGCTACTCACCCTCCTTTTGTGTTGATGAAGAAAAATTGCAAGGGTTTCTACATAAATGTCTGTTAACTGAATAGTGCCCTACTAGGACTGTGGAGAGAGCCCAGGTGATCACCTCTTACTCTTCTCTGTACTAAATATAAGGAAAGATTCTTGAAGTGGAATGGAATATTATGTGACACAATTCATGATAAACTACTTTACTAATCTTGCCCATCCTGCTTCATGTTGTTATTTTTATATACAATTATCTTCACTTTTTTTTGTCACTGAATTCTCATGATGTGATGTCAAAGGACTTCCAAAGGCTTTGTATCAGAATTTGTGCCCATTCCCTTAGCTCCTGTTCCTAATATTTCTGGCAGTAGTTAATTGAGTTGGACTGCTTGAACTACAATTCAAAACCTGACACCTCAACTATAGGAAGCCATCTCCATCCCTGGGGATGTCAGGCAGGGACAGACATGATTCTGTGGCAAATAATCATCCCTGATGATCAATAATCGTCCCTGACCTACTAGTATATTGTACAAATACCTGGTACTCATGGGTCAAGTTTGCTGTAAGCACCAGAGTTTACCACTATGATTAAACACGTGCCCAGATATGACTGGTGACTTTGGAATCCAGTTTCCTGGGATTGTTCTAGAAGTGAGGGTTTCCAACATTGCACGTGCCTCAGGGATTTAACACAGAAATCACTGAGTTTTAAACTGTAAGGTAAATTGATAGTAATAAAAACACTTAATTGCCAGAAATAATAACACTTAAGATACTTTTACTAGCAGGAAATGCAAATGTGAGATGCATGTCAAGCAGAAATTCTTATTTAGCATGCAAGTGCATGCTAAAACCAACTAAGGTTTTCAAATCAATATTTGCCAAAGTGGCCAGCAATTTTGTGTGTCATAACTGAAAGTTAGCTGGTATAGCTGAAAATTGAGGATCAGAATGTAAATCACCCAAAAGTCCTAAAAATAATGTTACCACAGGATATTTGGGGAGCTGAATATAATCTGGGAATTGTTACATACTATTTCTTTCATTCTTATTCTCACTGCAGCAGAATGCTGAGTATCCTTAGCTTATTTTCCAATGTGCAGATGAAGTGAGCAGTGAAGTGCAGAAGTGAGAGCTGAGGTCCAGATCATTTGTTACGTTGCTCTGTCCTGGCTGGGAGAACTCACTGTCTAGATGCATCCTTGTGTCTTCTAAATGAAGTGTTCTTGGAGGCAGAAGTGGAGTAGAGCCAGCCTACCAGCAGCAAAATTCAGCAGAAGAAATTTATAAATCAGTAACAAATCATTTTATAATGAATCATTCCAATCTGCTGGTTGGTCATTGCTCCAGTTTCCTGCCCCTTTTTTTGCTCTTAATCTCTTTGCTTCAGCCTTGTGCTATCAGTTCCCTTTGTCACTTTATGATTCCCTTCTTTCAGTAGTTTCTATTCCTCTCCTTTCTATTTAGTTAAATTCACACATAGAGTCTCTAGTATTGCAAAAATATATGAATTAGCTGTTTCAAAAACATCTTTTTTTTTCTAAATGTAAGAGATATTTCCAGTTTTTGAACTTTCTCTTTTTTTTTTTTTTTCCCCCACTCATATTAACAGCCTGACACTTGAACTAGTTAGTAGTAGTAGTAGTAGTGAGTTTGTATCCAAAATACTCACTCATCAGATTAGTTGCATATGACCTAGGGATGCTTATAAGCTGAAGCCTTTCCTCTGAAAATTTTGGTTGTCTTAGCAATTGTTGGTGTGTTTGTTCTGGCAGGAATCCTTTTGCTTTCTGTTTGCTAGGTGCTGAGGGAGTCCTAGTTTTTGTTGGAATGCTATATACTCCCACAATGTAAAGAAATAATGAGCATTGTCCTCAAGAACCTCACAAGGCTTTTGGAAACTCCAGTGCTAGTTCATGGTTAAAGCAGCATGATACACGGGATTAATTAGTTCATGCAGTATGTCAGAACATACTCTTTGCTCCTCTGCTTTCTGCAATTAGCTACCTAAGAAGGTGCTAAGACTCCTCTTTTCTTATTTCTAGAATTCCAACTTTATTAGAGTCCATAAAGTCATTTCTGTTGCAAACTTCACAATGAAACAGTCAGATCTGCAGCTCTCAGATGTCTTTCTAAAAGCACTCAACCACTTGCCCCTGGAGTACAACTACGCTTTATATAGCAGAATATTTGATGACTTTGGCACTCATTACTACACCTCTGGGAAGATGGGTGGTTCCTATGACATTCTTTACCAGTACAGCTCTGAGGAGTTGAAGAACTCGGGTATGTAATCTTTAACAAGAAAATATCATTAGTTGTTTACCAGCTTTCTTATCACTGTTTTTAGGTCTTACACCACATAGTAAGTTCTCCAACAGCAAAAAATCCTTTAGACTTGCATAGACCCAGGAATTACTTACACTGCCTAAATATAGAGCAAGAAGAAATGTTTGCTGTATGCTGCCTTAATTTGAAAAGTTCAAGAGGTTTCTTCCTTGGTAAATGTCATTGTGTTCAGGGAAACCTCTTAGGACCTTAAGATCAAGACCAGGTGCCACCAGAAAAAGGTCTTCCAGCATACTTCAGTGTGAGACTGAGGTCTGAGAGGTGTAAGTGGCACTTTTTGGGATATAGTCATTAAAATTGTTGGTATTGATTAGAAATTACTCTAAAAATATTCCCATGACTGTCAGACTGTGAAAATGAAAAGACAATAACACAAAAGTGGAAATCTAAGGTTAAAAGCTGTGATCCTTAATGCCACTGCTGTAACTTGCATGGGTATGGGAGGGTACCTAAAAGGGATGATAAGCATGACAGCCCAGTGCTGTTTGTACCTGGGGAAGCAGGTGCCTGCAGTAATGAAGTCTCTACTGGTGGATGAGGAACAGGGAGATCTGAAATGGCTCACCTTGATGTGGGAGCCTGGGGGTGTAGTGCCATCATGTTTCCAGCCTTGTTTAATGTCTCCAGCCTTGTTTAATGTCTTTATCAATGATCTGGATGAGGGGATTGAGTGCACCCTCAGTAAATTAGCAGATGACACCAAGCTGGCTGGGAGTGTCGATCTGCTCAAGGGTAGGAAGGCTCTGCAGAGGGATCTGGACAGGCTAAATGGGCCGAGGCCAACTGTATGAGGTTTAACAAGGCCAAGTGCCGGGTTCTGCACTTTGGTCACAACAACCCCATGCAACGCTACAGGCTNTGTGAACTCCAGAACATGGTTTAGTATACATGGTGTTGTTGGGTTGACAGTTGGACTAGATGATCTCAGAGGTCTTTTCCAACCTTAATAAGTCTATGATTCTATGATTGTATGTAACATGGTTATGGTGATAAAGCTGCTGCTCTGTGGTATTTCTAGGCCTGGAAGTGGATGAATCAACGGAGTGTGTCCGAACAGAAACAACAAGGCGTGTGTTCTTCCGAAAGAAAAAGAAAGTCAGTACCAGATGCACAACAAACAGGATGACTGTGAAACACGAAGGTGACCATGATGAGAATACGGCCCATGTTCTGTTACTTACCCTGAAAGATACCATTCCCCTCAACTAGGTGCCCCAGGTGACCTCCCAGCTTTGTTGAACTACTGGTGCTCTTCTGCTGTCAGAGGAGCCAATGTTTCGCTGTTTGTCTCTGAAGCAAGCACTGGAAACACCCTTTTACTTGCAGAAGAAATTATGATGTAGGAGCACTCTTCCTCTGCTCTGGAACACCATCATTGGGGATCTGGTGGCACTGGCTTTTCCAGTCGGTCACAGATCTGGCAAGCATTCCTCATGGCCCTGGGTCCAGGGCCAGGCATGCCAAACTGGGAAATGGGCACAACTGGAAACATGTGATCATGACTGAGTCCCTGATTTTCTTTAGGGGTTGCTTAGGGCTCTTTGAAAGAGTTGGGCAACAAAAACACACTCCCTGACCTTCCCCTCCCATCTTCCTCATGCCAAGCAGACATCTAGGTGCAGGAGTTGCCTAGCAATGCCAGAAACATGCTCAGAAACTGCAGAAAGTTGGTGCATTTTCTGCAAGAATGGCAAGAGTCATGTTCTGCAACAATAAAAACTGGGATTTCATCACCTCCACCATGTTTTTATCCTCATTTTATGATCAATTTCTGTTATTCATGTGCTTACAGCTGGGACTAAAGATCCTGTCTTGCAGTGTGTTCTTCCACAGGAGTCTGCTGTGTCCCCTGCATTTCCCACAAGTGTCTTGTGTAGTTCTGAATATCTCCATGGCTGAGGTCTCAGTCACTTTTATTTGGAAGACTATGACAGGCTGCTGTCATAGCAGGGTTTGTTTTTCTGACCTTAGACTTCATTCTTCCAAGGGTAGCTTCAAAAAATTAATTTTTGTATATTATTTTATATCCTCTTACACCTTTTCTTAGAACTGTCTTTGGAAGCCTTTGTCTGACCATACTGTGATGAAATCCCCTTTCAGGTTCCATTTTGGAGTCAGCTGAACGGTCATTCTCCCTGGTAAAAGGTGGCAGGTCAGCGTATGCAGCAGCTCTGGCCTGGGAGAAAAAAGGGGCTTTTCCAGAACACACAGTCTTCACAAACTGGCTGGAATCAACAAAGGACAATCCTGTGGTGATTGACTTTGAGGTAAGAGAAGAACAAGAAAAACAGTGAGATAGTAAAGCACTCACCAGACAGCAGCTCTTCAGAGAGCTCTGCATGTGTTTTGTCTTTAAAATTGGGATGATGCTGTATGTGGTATGAATGCACACACACACGGGCATAACATAAACATATAAAACATTTATTAGAACTACTTGTGCGTGTCAGTTTATAAGCCACACCAGGTTTGCATCATCCATGGACAATTAGAGTAAGGGGGAGGAATGTGAGGGAACTACTCCAGCACCAGCAGGAGCTCAGGCATGGGCAGGGGTTAGTTACTGTGCTGAAAAGCAGTGCATGGGGTTCAGAACACTTTTTTCCCCTGTGCTCTTGCCCTTGTCAGGCCCATGTTGCAAGGTATGGCACATAGCTAAATTGAAACGAAACAGCAAACCCCTGGTATCTCTGTCCTGCTCGTTGCTGCTGCTGCTGGCATCCTGCAGCATGCCAGCACTGTTTGTGCACTGAGCTGCCTGGTTCCCTGGCTGGCACAGCAACTGCTCAGTGGCAGTGGCAAAGCACCTGAGGCAAACACTCGATGCCGTGATCTTTCCCCACTGCAGCTGCAGAGCTCCTGAAGGCGGCATAGGGATGTCTCACACAGCAGGGACCGGGTGTAAACAAACACCCCATCATCTACGGTGCCCTGAATTTTTAGACATGGTATCCCGCTTGGTTGGTTTTCCACTGGCTCACAGAGCCCTAAACTGGAGAAATAAAAGCAATATAAACAGCATAATATAGATGTATAGCACTGTCATGCTCCTTTAAAGCATCCATAACTTTCAACATGCCTGACTACTGTGTGATATAGCTTCAGGTGTAGGCTCTAGTGCCTTCAAAATCCTGCAGCTACCCCTAGCAGGACCCTGATGTGCCTAGGTAACTGCTTAATGAATGGCTGTCTACCAGGTGTCGCCCATCATGGATTTGGTAAAGAATGTGCCATGTGCCGTGACCAAACGTCGCAACCTGGGGAGAGCCCTGAAAGAATACGTGCGCAGGTTTGACCCTTGCCAGTGTGCCCCATGCCCCAACAATGGCAGGCCTGTGCTTTCTGGGACAGAGTGCCTCTGCCTGTGCCAGGCTGGCACCTACGGCAAAAACTGTGAGACACGTGCTCCGGGTTACAAATCAGGTATTTGGGGTGTCATATACTGTCATAACGTAAATATGGTCCTTCTGGTATCCATTTGTCAAAGATGAATCTGACATAACCTTCCCTTATTAAATCCATAGCACTTCTTACCACATGGTGATGGTCAGAAAGTACAAGAATAAAAGTAGGATTAAAAGTAAAAAATCAAACTGAATAGGTATGGCTCAGCAGAAATTGTAAGACATGGTAAAAGGCTCCTTAGCTACATAATTAAGATAATAGGAGCTGTACAGCAATAAGGATGAAATTGAGATCAAAGGTAATTGATGCAAAAATTAAGAAACCCATTCCTTAATTTTCCCTATAGCCTGTTATGCTTAAGACTAAATGGCTAATGGAGATAAAAATTCTTGATTACAGCGTGGAAGGAAAACTCAGTTGTCTTAAGTAGAGGGAACGTAATCATCATTCTTAAGAATTTAAAGAACAATTTCATGCAAACAGGTTTTTGAATGAAATTGGCACTAGTGCAATACCTACAGGAAACAGAAGAGATTTAAAGTATTATATTTATTATTACATATATTTATATTCTAGGACCAAAAGAGAACAGAAGGGAAAGTTAGGCAGATATGTCTCATTATCTGACCCTGATCAAGACATATTTTGAAAGAAATAAACAATTAAAGATATGCAGATAAAAATGAATGTAGAAAGTGTATTGCATGCAGAAAAGAAAGGGTGTGTACATAAAAATTTTTGTATATGTTTCATGGCGGTGCAGACAAAAAAACCCACAGGTTAAGAAAAGACAGTAGAGTTTTAATTTAGCTTGCATGGGAAGTAGGTTTGAGGTTTAGATGTGGTGTTAGATCTCAGATTTATTTAATAATTCAGTAAATACTGAGCTGTCTAAAAATGTCAGCACCATGAAAACTCAAACATCTATGTGTGCAAAACCCAGCTGCTTCTGGGTTTGGATGTTACTTGCAAACAAAACTAGAAAGGAATATGTATTTTAGGTTTTCGTGAAGCAGCTGGAATTTGGCTGACCATCTCTTTGGAAAACTTCACATTCTAGACACGATCTATTCCCTTAATAGTAACAATTTTTAAATTCTATGAAAACAGCTGTTATTAATTTAACACCATCCCTCTTGTTTGTGGCCTTAAGAGAAAGACCATGTATGGTACAGATCTACCAAAAGATGGGATTTCTTTTATTTCTTGTAGTTGCTGTAGATGGCCGCTGGGGTTGCTGGTCTGAATGGAGTTCATGTGATGCTTCCTTCAAAACAAGAAGGACCCGGGAGTGTAATAACCCTTCCCCAGTGAATGGTGGGAAGCCCTGTGAAGGTGAATGGGAAGAAGAGGAGGACTGTTATGTCTCTGTGTTCACAGACAGGTAATAAGATGGTAGATCAAAAGATCTCCATAGTCGTGGGGCAGACTTAAGGAGCCCTCCAGGGTGGTTTTATGACTACCAAGGAAAAATAGCAGACTACACTCCTGTCTGAACTTCTGTGGTGAGGGTTGAGAGAAGGAAAGGTCTGAAAAATTTCAAGTTTGGATTTATTCATTGTTTATTCCTAGAAAATGGCTGATGAACTACATACTAAAGTATGCTTGTAGATCTCTTACACTGCCTTGCATGGCTTCATGTCCAAAGCCATGGAGAACTCATCTGCTTCATTCATGGGAGTTCATAGTTTCCATTATTTTAGTATCACATCCTCTTCTCTTAGAGGTTTAGGTCTGAACTCAGTCTCAGGGAGAATTCCACTGAAACTACCAAGCTTTTCATATTCCTGCTTTGAGTGTGTCTGATGTACCAATTTTGCATTATTTCAACTTAAAATCATAATCCCAACCCCAAATTGGCTCAGTTTCTCTCATCTTCAAGAGCTAGGCTTTGTACAGATTCATTTTTTCTACTGGAACAAAGAGCCAAAGCAGGATTTTCATCATCCATACTGTAATAAGTACAGAGGAGATTCTGGAGTAGATAGAGAGGATTAAAAGCAATGGGCTCCACAGTTCTTTTTTGCACATCTGAGTTAGACACCACGGGCTGTAAAGTTCCATGCTCACAGAGAACAGCCTCCTTTAACCATTGCCTGATGGCAAAGGGAGGGTTTTGAGTACGCTATCTTAAACCCAACCAAATCATATGGACTTCCTCCATCTGCTGTTCTTTGCCTCTTTTTCTTACTCTGTAAAAATATTTCATGAAATTTGTTGATAGAAATTGTAGCCCTGTATTTATCACTTTCACTGCTTTCACAATCTCCCTCCTCTCAACACCTGTAACTTTTGATGTCTACCATCTTTTATTTAACAGAATAAAGTTTTTCACCATTGGGGGGAGGGCGGGACACACAGGCAGCGTTCCTGTTCAAAGCTCCTGACATTCTGCCATTGTTATTTGATTGATGCCAATGCTTAAGATACGTCCTTACCAGCAAATTTTTACTTTTCAGAGGTGCTCCTTGTATAAATGATGATGAAGCCAGGAGAGAAGAGGATGTCTTGATTGGTGAACCTGAGTCTGGATGCTCCAGGCCAGACCCACCAGAAAATGGCTTTATCAGGGTGAGCATGAGAAGTGGGTAATACAGAAGGAAAGTGTAGTAGTTGCAGAGCCTGGAAATTTTACAGCTTCTTTGCCACATGTGCCTGATACCCAGGCTAGCTGCTGTGCTAGTGAGCATGTTGCTGTGTATGTGACATGCTGTGGGATTCGAGTCCACCAAAGTCCACCAGCAACTGAGGCAAAGGCAAGGTAAAATCCATTTCAAACAGTGATCCTTGAATCCTTGTTTTGTAATCATGACATCAGTTAGTGCAGCTGGACAAACATATCATTAAACAGGTGAGTGGATGGCTCGTATTTCAGAGTAGAAAAAGCAAGCATTCATTACATCATACGATTAGGCTTCTATCATTGTTTCTTTTGACAATGTCCAGTCTCATTACCATAGATTTTGGGGGGCTTTTTTTAATTTCTTTTTTTGTAGAATGAAAAGAACCAGTATGCTGTGGGGGAAGAAGCCGAAATTGCCTGTGTGAGTGGTCATGTCCTCAGTGGCTATCAATTCCTTCGGTGCCTGCCAGATCAAACCTGGACGCAGCAACCTGTTGAATGTCAACGTAAGAAAGAGAAAATTAATTTAGGCCAGCAACAAAACAGAAGTGGAAGAAAAAGGCACAAAATAGATTTCAATACATATTTTAGCAGAAGAATCTGTAATGATATCTGAAAAGATAGCATTTTAAGAAGGTATTTCATGTATTCACACTAGAGATGGCAAAAAACTACTGAGTCACTACATCATTCCTATTTCAATTCAGAAGTGTTACTATTATGTGCTTTGTAAGGATACTGTAATATTCAATGCTTTAGAAAGCCCTCAAATGGATGCTGTTCGGTTCTTCTCTTGTCTAGTTTTAAAAATCTTTAACAGAAGGACTTATCTTTTGTTTCCAGACTTATATAGACATCTTTAACTTGATGACAGTTATGCTGAAGAAAGCATTCTTAGAGGAATTTATCTACCACTTCCTGTATTAAGCAGATGATGTGTCTCTAACCACCATCACCCCCCGAGGCTGCCTTGAAAATCCCCACAATTAAATCAGAGCCTCGAAGTGTTTATGGTCCAATTAAGTATTCAGCATCAGAAGTGACCTGGGCTTGCTAACAGGAGAGATTCCAGTAGTTTTCTAGAACTCAGTATGATTTCATTGACTTAGTGATTCTTTTATTAAAAAAATTTACCTGAATATACTTATCACCTTTCTATTGCCATTAATTTTAATTGTCTTGTTAATAGCTTCATTTACAAAAGAAAAATTAAAATATGCTGTTACTGCCATTCTTATTATTTTTAAACTGTAAAATTAAATTATGCATACTAGCATACATTAGAAACACATTGTAATTATTCAGTTATTGATTGAAAAATATTTTTTAAATATGACAGTGCACTGCCAATTTCTAGATTTAATTATGTTAAATATTTATTAGTTTTGAATGTCATTCAGTATTCAGTATTCAGTGTTATTGAGTGTCTTTATGGTGCTTCAGCTGAAGCATTATGACTTGCTGTAAATATCTGTGCACCATAAAATAACAAGAATTATACTTTTTTCTTGTTTATTATAGCCTCGGTATGCCTCAGGCCACCAACATCTGACAGTGTCACAATTTCCCCATTTAAGCAACAGTATAATGTTGGAGAAACCATGAAGCTGAGCTGCCGAGCTGGGTTTATAGTTACTGGTCAAACACAGTATACCTGTGGGAAAGACCTGTCCTGGATACCTCCTATTCTGAGATCTATTACATGTGAAAAAGGTTAGTATGCCTGCAGATACTTTACTATTTCTATACTGCTGTTATTAACAGAACAGTTTGTTTTAGCTAGCTAGAAATAGGATGCAGATGACTGGTTTTAAGACATATAGCAACTGTTCATTAATTTTGGTTTTACTTTGTGCCGACCACAGTGCCGTATAATTTTAGCCCCAAAATTCTGCATTAAGTTCAGTATTTTTGGTTGCAATGCTTTAATTATGAAATTGAGTTACTGAAACTGTTTTCTCAAAAACAAAACAAAACAAACACCAGCTGTATTAACAAGGCTTTATGAAAGCAAAGTAGGAGAATGCATTCTTTTGAGACTTCAGCTTCTCTTCTTGTACAGGATTTTCCAGTGATTTTTGCAAAGACTGATATACACTTGTGGAATCCCAACCACGGCAGCTTTTGAAGAGAGAAATATGGGATAAATGGAAATAAATCTATTTTAGGTTTTATAGCAGGAGTCTAAGATATTTCTGTTCACTTTGTTACTAGTTACAGTAACTCTCACTCTTTTGTTTCAGATGTGCAAACTAAGATTAGAGGTATTTGCAATCCAGGACAAAAGCAGGTTGGATCACAGTGTGTTTGTATGTCTCCAGAAGAAGACTGTGGGTAAGTTAAGTACTTTAATTAGAAAAAGAAAAGTTGAAGTTTCTCCACTGATAGACCAAGAGTCCACTGTGACACAAAATAGGAAGAGTAACAAAAGACAACAGCAGCTCAGGGCTACTCTGTTCAGGTATTAGCCAGCTACGCGTCTGTATCCAAATTACAGCCCCATTTATAGCCTATGAAATAAACAATGACTTTAACCAAATGGCACACCATGGCCCATCCTTCTAATCTACATTACCATCTGCTACTGGAGATCCCAAGGCTTCCTTTTCTTCTCTTTATTCCTCCAGTTTCTATATTTTCTCTGTTATCACCTTGCTGTAATAGGTCATGCATCTTGTGTTTGAGATTCTCCTTTTTCAGATGAACATGCTGCAAAATACACCGTATGTTTCAGTCTCCAGAGCATATAAAAATACATAACACTTGGATTTACTGTGTCTTTACACAAAATGACCTGCACAGACCACTGAGCCTTCAAGAGAATAGAGGGTTATCCTAGAGGATTTTTAGTAAATGACTGGCCAAAGTAGAGTTGTGGTGTGGGGCTGGAGATAGGAAATGTGTGCACAGATCGAATAAGAACTTGGCTGTTTTAGGGCTGAGATCAACACACATTCCACCACAGGGCTCCTGTGTGATCATAGGCAAGTCCCTTGGCATGGGATTAATCTCATTCATGTCACATCCAAATAACCAGGTATCTTCTTGCTCAAGAGTCCTTGTGTAGAGAGAGAGCATGTTCAGAGGATGATAAACATTGTCAAAAGTACATAGGCCAAATCATCTGAAAACTGGAATGTTTTTGTTGACTAAAACTATAAGCTCTAACTCAGGAACATAAACAAGGTAAGCTGTATTGCTCCCTTTCTTTGGGAAATGACTAAGCTCCACAAAATGATGCTGCTTGGAAATGCCTGCACTTGCTGAGAATGAATCCACTCAGGAACCAAGAGCAATACAGAAGGAAACCAAAAGCAGCATAACTGGGTTTGCCTGCCATTGGGCCCAAACTAACTGTGCCTCAGAGGTAGACTTGTACACACAGCTGTAGGGCTGCATTAACTCAGACAAGCCACCCCAGGGCCTGTGGAAATTTCACATGCCTTGTGGAGGTAACAGCACTCCCTGTTTTCTTGTGCAGACATGAGTCCTTCACCTCCCATCTGTTGGACAGAATCAAGGCTTCCCCATCTCACAACACTGTGCTGTATCAGGTCCAGGTCCTGCAGTAGCTGGAACAGCCTTAGGTCTTTAGACAGATATCCAACCTGGCCAGGACTTTGCTGTATTTCATCCGATGCTGGTGGAGTGTTTAGAAGCATGCACTTGTTCCACAGCCTGCTAAAATAATTTTTCTTTTTCCCTTGGGGCAGCCACTACTCAGAAGACATCTGTGTGCTACATGCTGTTTCTGAACAGAATGTGACCAAGCCCAGCTGTCAGTATTCAGCTGAAATGTGCCTTGGAGACCAGTCATTTCATTTCTTGCATGCTGGCCCTTGTCATGGTGATTCCAGCCTAGACTGGGCTATTGAAAGGGCAAAGCTCTCTACAAATAGCTTGAAGAAAGTGCCCTGTGGCTATGACATCTGCTATGACTGGGAAGAGTGTCCAGGTATGACTTCTGAACAGTGGGATTTATCCAGCCCCTTGGATCTAAAAATAAAATGTGCTGACTTCTTCACTGCTCCAAAAATGGGATTTACAGGCATTGTAGTCCCTCCAGGCAATTTACGGTGCAAGGAGTGTGGGAGTGTAGTCAGTCCTGTGTCCTCAGTACCAGGTGCTACACTTAGACATGTGCGTTCTCCCTTGGGCACAAGTGGTGTAGGTTTGCCACTTCCCATTAGTAACTCACAAAAGGAACTTGGAGATTAAGGAAACTTTTTCAGAAGAATTAACATTTGAATCTTTAATCACAAAAACATAGTCAGCAATGTTATCACCCATTCCCTGTGAGGCTACTATAACCACTAGTCTGTACTTCAGGAATTAATTTGGGCCACACCCTTTATAGCATATACTTAAATTATGAAATTAAATCACGATACTACTTAAAAAGCAAGACTGGGGCCATCAGGCTTAATGGGATTTTAATGGTAAAATTTGCAAATACCAATATGTGAAAACTGTTTATTAACAGTTTTAATGAACTAGCTAAGCTGGTGAAATCCCTGAGAGGATTATTTTTTTAAACACTGTTGTGCAACTTGGCTATTTACTGTGTAACTTGGTGATAAGAGCAGTGGTGTTCCTGTAAATGTCTAAGGTGCTGGTTGGCTACGCGCACATCAAGCGCTTGCCAGGAAAAGGCTGAGTGGCAGCCACACTCATTCCTACACTTGCTTCCAGAGACAAATATGATCCTTATCACACCTTGTCTACTTATGATAAATAAAGCAAAAGCAATGTGCAGCAATCCTAAAATCCCATTCTGAAGATGTAAGAATTCTGCAGCACAGGATTTGAAGTAGGTGGCTGTAAAATTACAGCGTGAGATGTTGTTCCTTGCAGAGCTGAATCAGAGGGCATGACCAGGTGTGCCCCTCAAAGGGCATGCTGTGGTGGAGCCTGCAGGCACCTTGGGGTCCTCGGAAGGTTGTTCTAATTTTAAAAACATTGAGCTTATTTATTCCAGAGCCCCTAAGAAGTCCAGATCTGCTTCCACTGTGGCTTAAAGCTGCATCCTGTGCCAGGACCTCAGTGTTTTTCTCTCAAAAGCCTACAGAGGACCCCTGTTCAGTGAGGAAAAATGAGAGACAGAGGAGAAAAATATATTAAATAAAATATGTTTTCACTGTGGTGCTCAAGAGTTTTAAATTGGAATTTCTTCCTCACCATCTCCACAAAAGTCCTCTTTCCCATGAATATGCACAAACATTTAGGAAATGGAAGTTTTGGTTTTCCTGAGAACAAGTAGGTGGTATCAACACACAGACAGAAGATATTGCAGTACCATGTGAAAGCAGCTAAACAGAGGAAAACACACATTTTTCATATATTTTAAGAAAGGGAAGGCAGAAACTTAGTTTGCTGCCTAGGGAATTTCTGGGAAAGAATATAAAGAGTCAGAATCTGATTAGATCAGAAATGGGTAATGAAATAACTGGCAGGACTGAGCTTTACCACAGGCCAGCAGCTGGTAGCTCACCATTCATAAAGGGAGCTTTAATGAAATAGGAGCTGACACAATATGGATCTTAAGACTCCATTTCACGGCAACGTTGTGTGCAAGGATAATTGGGAACAGAAAGTCAACTTGATATCTTTTTGTTTAGAAGAAAGGTCAGGGAAAGCCAGTGGATAAAAATAGTTAGATACTGCATTTCTGCTTCTGTATGCTGCAAAAACTGATATTTAAAGCTGCTTTTGCCTCTATTCTTAATATCCTACTGTCTAGTGTATGCACTATAGGTTTTTTGTAACTAATGTTATCACAAACCTCCAATAGTGTTTTTCCCTGTTGGACTTTGAAAGTTGTCAAACTATAAAATATGGTTTTAGTGATGAAATATGCAACTAAAATTCCAACACCTTCATTCCCAGAGACACAGACCCAGTGCTCCTGTCTGATGCCTTACCAGTGCCCCAAAGAAGAGAGCCGCCTTCACTGCATCCAAATGGAGTCGACAGGGAGGAGGAGGACAGTCAGTCATTGCATGCTGGCAGCCATGAAGTGTGCTGGCATCAAACTGGTGGTGCTGGAGCAGGGAAGCTGCCTGGCGTAACCCATCAGCTCTCGTGGCAGCCACCATGATCGTCCCACTTGTGCACAGGCTGAACCATCCTGGGAAAAACCTGGCTGGTTACGAAAGGACAAGTAGATCAAAAACAAAGGATGAAAAAAAAATACAGCTCACTTAACAGATTTTTTGCGAGAAGGGTGCCAGTGGGCTTCTTTTGGTCTGAAAATGACCTGGAGTGTGGGGTATAGGGACTGCTCTCACTGCTGGTAACTCTGTGGATGTGCAGAGGGAGGGAGGGGAGCCGATGGGAAGGGAGAAAGAGAAGCATTGCCTCTGGTCTCCCCTGGTGCTGGATGAGACTTTTCCTTTCCTCAGCCATTTGTTGCTTTGTCCCTATGCTTGTGACTGCTGTGCACCCTGGTTTTCTTGCTGGCTGAGTACGTGGTGTATCATCCAAGCAGGCTGACCAGGTACGTCAGCATCATTGCACATTCCCTCTGACAACTAACAGGGTCATCAAGGAGGCTACCTGTACGGGCACTGATGGTACAAATTCAGGGAGCAATAAAAAATACTGAAAACCACAAATACACAATGATTGAGTGAAATCTTCAAAGCCATGTGATTTTTAATCAAAGTAACTGGAGGGAGGCAGTGTTTACTTTCTGGGTTGGTTTGCTGTTTTGAGCCTTAGGCACTGCTGGGGAATTTTTATGGTACCCCTCGAGGTGAGTTACACACATGTTTGTGCTTAAATAGAAAAGAAAAATTTAATGAACAATGCATTTATCCAAGTCCTACTGCAACACACAGTTCTACACGGAGTCTGCAAAGATGCATCACAAGCAGATTTCTTATATACACTTGCACCAGCACCAATCCTGAAAGCAGTTGTATGGGGCACCTCAGCCCAGCTGTGGGTCTATCCCCTAGCCCAGCTCTGCTTTCCAAAGGAGGCCCGTAAGCTTGGGCCCCTGAGTGCTCCCATTCCAGGATGGTTACAAGACAATGCACATGCTGTTTCTTATCACCAGGGGAAACTCCACTCCCTACAAGGAGTCCTTCTTTCTCTGGCATTCCTGCTTCCAGCCAGTTTAATCCCTTCTGGTAATTGGGCCTTCTTGCCCTCCTTGCCAGATCACTCCTCAGTCACAAATTACCACTGCTGAGCATTTCCCTTTCAACACTCAGAATTTTACAAAATTGAGGATTATAAACCTGCCTTCCAAGAAGGGGAAAGCTGAAAGTCACTCTTTTTCACTAGCAGTCAGCAGAACAATGAAAATCAGGAAAAAAAGCATGAGAAGTGTCCATTGATGAATAACCTGTCCTGTGTATAAAGGTCACACCTTGCCAGGTGCTAGGCAGAGTCACTTGGGAGCTGGGAATGGGCTGGATGTGAAATGGTTATTTTCCCTCCAAGGAGGTATCAGACTCCTATATTGGGGACGCTGCCAAGGTCCTTAAATCAGCAGCTAGTCTCAGCTGGATGGAGCTCAAGGAAAAGCAGCAGTTAATCCTGCTACTAAATACAATAAAGCATTTTGTTTTGTTGCTTCAAATGTGTAGTAAAAATTGTTATGAAAAAAAGATAGGTTTGCCTTTGTAGTTCTATAGCTCTTTCCTCCAGCTGAAGATGTATACTAATATGCTGGTGATGGTCTAGGAGAGGGTTGCAAATTTGATTGTTTCCAGGTTTTTAATCCCCTTATTTCTTCTTGCTGGTTGCATTCTGTGGGGGAATAATCACTCAGAATGGCTGCCTATGCCTTGCTGCACCCTCAACAAGCAATGAAGATTTCTTGCTCCTGACCCTCTAACCTTAATACCAGCTTTTCATTACAAGACTGAGATTCTAGTGTGACTGTCCAGCAATGTTTCTGATAGGAAGAATTTTTTTCCCTGCCACTTCACACCATGATAAATTGCCAGATGGAGTTATTTCCCAGTAAACAGAAGGCGGCCGAGAGCTCCCTGGCTGCCTCCATTTCTCCAGCACCTCTGGTCGCAGATTGGTTGTATGCTGTGTGAGCGCTTGCATTAAGATTTCTTGTTCTCTCTTGCTGATGGGGATAACTCCTGTATTTTCTGTTTTATAGTTGAGCATTATGGCACAGAGCAGAGACATCATCTGCCTGCCACTCACTAATAAGGTGATGATTCAGCCATAAACTGAATCCAGAGGAAATCTTCAGCTTGCTGAAATTAGTGGGAGTTTTGCTGTTGGCTTCAGCAGGGTCAGGACTGCACTTGCAAGGACTTGGGCTTTGCTGCTGTGCTCTGTAACAGGGGTCCCCAACCCACACATCAAAGACTGCACCTCTTTAATATTTCCTGCAACATCTATCTTTTTCTTGGAAAAGTTCTCCTCTTCTACTGTGATAACTTATATTAGGTAATGATAGAGTTTTCTTGTTCACGGTTGGCAGGAAATGCCTGCCTGCCTTTGCCATTGTAAGCTCCAAGTAATGTCGTCTGGCTTGATGGATCATTGCCTTGGGTCATAAATTATAATTGGGGAAGATGAAGCAAACCTGAACTGAATCTGTCAGGGTAACCAGGGTCACAGAGACCTTACTGATTCTTGAAGGACAGCTTTCTCGGTAACGCAGCTTCTCCACTGCACAGAAAAATCCCATCTATTTCTTCTTAATGTCAGAGAGGAGGCATTATCCAAAATGAATATAATGAGCCTTTCCACTGACGCCAAGTTCTATACAACATCCCAGCATATCTAATTTTTCACTAGCACAAGAGTATTTGAAGTGTATGTAGAATACACTTACCACAGTGAGACAGCTGAGGCACAATTCAGTGGCTGGACAATTAGCAGCTGCTGTTGTGGGCTTCTGTAAAAATAGTTTTTGCAATTGTAGCATAGCATGCAAAATTTGACCAAATATAGAAGAGAACTGAATACACACACACACACACACACACACACACACACTTTCCCAGAGAGTGATAAACCAGAGGTGATCTCAGCCAGTTTTTTCCCACTGAGTCCCTGTAGAGCTCACTGCTGCCTAACACACTCCTGAGCTTGTACTCCAGGGAGTGCAGGGATGCATCTCCAGCAGCAGCATAATTTGTGGCATTCATGATAGTTCCAGCTCAACATATTCAGTTTACATATTTAGAGGAAGAAGTCCATCACATTACTTCTCACCCAGAGATCCCTGAGCAGTAGGCTTTGGCTAGTTCTTTAAGAAAAGGGAGGCGTCAGCTATATCTGTGACAGAAGTGACTCAGCTCCGCTGGTGGCATGTTATGGGTTAAAGATGCTAGAAATAAGATTGTTTGTAAGTTAAAACTTAACTAGATTTAACAAACCCTCTGCTCAGAGGTGACAATTTCACTATAAAGGGTCTTTCAACTGGCTCCCAAGGCTGTGCGTTCGCATGTGTGTGGATGTGGAGATTTCCAGTGTGGAGGGGTTTGGGTAAGCTGATCTTCCTCGTTTGGTTACTGGGAGTGAGATGCCCTTAAAGGTGTATGTCTGCATCCAGGCTAATCATCTTTGGCTGTCATTTCATCAGTGGAGGAAAGAAACAGTCCCTTTGAAGACAGGATTTCTGTCGTCTTAGGTAGACATCTAAAACTAGGCTGGGTGAGTCAAAAGTGCCTGTCTTCCTCTGTTGAGCTGGGGCTGACTAGGCCAAATACAAATATTTATGCTATAGCTGTCTAAAATTGGCTAAAATTAATCGTACTTCTATTTTTAAAAAATGAAAAAATATATATATGTTTAAAACATATAAATATATATATACTCCTAATGTTTCATTTGCAGCACTGGCTTACTTGTCTTATTTGTCAGATCAGTGCCACTTTTCAGGAATAACTGGCTCCATCCACAAAGGACCAAAGCTGTTGTGGGGCTTGGCACTGTGATAACCCAAAGTTAGAGACTGGCTCCCAAAATGGTGCTGAGCACCAAATGAGGTGCCTGTGCTTCTTACCCATTGCATGCTCTCTGAACCAGAAACTGTCAAGCGTTATCCACACATGGGTGGAAGCGATAAGTGTGTCTGTATGAGAAATGGCCAGCCACCAGCAAACTGGGGACAGGATGAGTTTAGTGCGTTGTACCCTGCTCATTACCCAATGGGGTTTGGGGCCCAGCTGTTCCAGGACCTGCAATCACAAAACCCAGGGCAAGAAGGGACTTGATTTTAACATGTTGCTTTTCAGATGAAACCTGGTTGCCTTTTTTTTTGTTTGTTTGTTTTTAATTATCCCTCCCCAGAGCACCTTTACATCCTACGTTCAGAGTCAAGGGGTCTTCAGCCTGACACAAATAATCTTAAAGCAAGACAAAAAATTACCATAGAGAGAGATGCTAAAATTTGCATTTTGGCTTTGGAAGCTGTTTCTTCCGTAACTTGCAGTGTAGCAGAGCCCTTCACCCAGCGTCATCCTCAGGTGATGAAATCATTTACCTAGAGTACATAAGGTATCTCAAGTGTCGGGGTCTGAGTGCACCAGCCACACTTATGGCCCAGCCCAGCTTCCCACAGTCCTCCCCTACACTGCCTATGGTCCAGGACCCTGTTTCAGCCCCCTGAGGCCATCAGACCCTGCCCTGCCTGGCCACAGACCTCATCGATTGGGATCCCTGCCCATGGGCCAATGTCCCAGCCTGGCCTTGACCTGTCCCCATCCCCAGGGAGGTGCCCAGGGCTGGGGCTGCCTGGCTCTCTGGGTGCGGGATGGGACAAGGCCTGGGCTGCCTGGCGCTGCCTGCCACCCTGGGGGTCTCCAGGGAGCCCCCGGCCCCTGAGACACCCTGACAGGAAGGTAAAGAAGTGCACATTTAGCTGGAAGTCGTAACCGTGTCAGCAAGTGCAAACTTCTAATGATATTTTCTGTGTTGGGCATAAACCCCAGTTACCAGGGACTTTCTCCCACTACTGCTCTCTGCTGCTGAGATCTTGCTAAAAGAATAAAAACAGTCTTCCTCTTCTATTAGATCCTTCTGCAAGCATAGTGTAAATAGCGCAGCTGATAGGAGAGCATTAGTTTTCCCGTGGTGGTATCTTACTTTTCAGACAAATCAAATACAAAAGCTATCTCACACAAGTGATTGCAGGTAACTGGGCACCAACTGGGAATTTCAGGCCCTTGATGAATAAGTAGGTCTTGTCAAATGCTGTCTCAGAGACTTCAGGCCCTGGTCAATGTGACCGGTGTGTTAAAACCCACTCAGGGAGGAAATAAAGCTGATTATCTGCTGTTTCCTCAGCTCACTGGCTGTTTACTTATATCTCAGGAAGGCTTGCTGACACCGCACTGCAAAGCAGCGGTCTGTAGCTTCAGATTACTGGTCTGGAGAGAGAGCTGCAATTAACAGCAGAGAAGAAATTAGAAGATCTGCTCCTGGAAATCAGCTTGTCTAGAGACAGTTGAAACTTATAGCAGAATAAACCGTAACTGGTTGAAAACACTTGATTTTTTTTTTCCTAATTTCCACAATTATCATTTACAATGCACATGTAATCAGGGTGATGCAGGTTATAGTAAGCAGGTGGCATAAGTGCCACTGCCACCATCTCTCTCCAGCAATGATCACTGAATATGCTGCCAGCCGCTCGAGGGGGTGCAGGACTGAGGCAGGCCCTGACTGCATTGAAGCCCATCGATGCTCACCCCAGAAGCTGCAATGATTGCTGCATGCCTCCTGCTGCCTTGCAGGGGAGCTCAAGGGACAATTGTAATTTTTGGACAAGGCAGGTTGGATACCAATGCATCTGTGTGCCTACAGCTGAAGACTGTGGGTAGGAATATGTGGGGAAGTTTGGTGTTTCCATTCCTTGAGTTTATTACCACATGAGGTAAAAATAACCAGAAGCCCTGAAACTGCTGTTCTAAAATAACCCATTAAAAATGAACCATACTTACATCCAGAGTGAAGAGATTTGAAACCTGAACATGTGCCAGATAGTGCTAGATTGCATTATGGAAAAATGGTGGTCTTGATTCACCAAGGCCACGCACCAGGAAGAATATCTAAACAAAAAAAAAATGTATCCAAGGACTGCAGCAGGAGCAGAGACAAAGAACCATGACACACACCAGTCAGGCTGCTGAATTCAACAAGCGTGCTTTAGATTTCAGGAGGCAGAAGTGAATGGGCCTTTTATCAAGTTTGTGGACTAAGGATTTTTTCTGCTTCATTTTAATTTTTTCTTTTTTGATAGTGACAGCTCTGGAGACATCTGTGTCCTTGTCACAGTTGCAGAACAGAAGCGAATGAAGTCACATTGCCAGCATGTAGCTGAAAATATCTAGATGACTAGGAACTGCTCTTCCTGTGTCCTGGCTCCTGTAATCATGACAGTGACATGAATTGGGCTATTGCAAAGATAAAGTATTCAGTGAGGACTGGAAAGAAACAGCCCTGTAGGTATGACACCTGCCACCACTGGAAAATGCATTAGGTATGAATTTCAAATGCCTTGATTTAGGTCTCACATTTTCAAAGCTAAATTTGATGGTCAGTCCTTGGATTCACAAAAGTTCTGTGACTGCTGGTTACAAAGCTTTGTACTGCATGTAATGACTGGCTGATTTAATTTGCAGAGGTTTGAAAAGTAAAGATGAGTCTGGCAAATAAGGGCTTCTCTTATGAAACCATTTTGGGACCTACTGTTATTAACAGCAATCATCCAAGAACTAAAAATGGTCTAGCAAATAAATACCATTATAGAGTTGGATCTTAGCAATGGGCTAATTTTCTGGAATTATTTCAGTTGCGCTTAAGATTTCATTGCTCATATAGGTTCAGGATATCTTGTGAGTGGAGAATTTTTAGTCCTGTGTCCCCAGAAGCAGCAGAGTGGGGTCACCTTAACACTGCAGCTGTTACTGTCCTCTGTCAAGCAGCCTGGATGTGCCTGTGCTGCTTAAACGAAAGACAACCAGGTCACGGGCTTCAGGAATGGGCAGATGATTATTATCCTTTCTGTCAAATTAGTTAATGTGGTTTTGGTCTGTGCTAGCTAGTCCTCCCCCAAAGAGCATTTGGGCCCAATTCAACCACTCACATGGGCCAAGGACTTTTTCCAGCAAGACAACTGTTTTTGTGGCAGGGGGTTAGCTGGCTCAATGTGAACTGACCTATACCCCTTTGCCTCTGGGACTGTAAAATGAGGCCTGTACAGCTTTATTTACTGTTATAAGCACTGGTTATTTGCTCTTTCCCAGGAATTCCTAGACTTGATTTACTTTATTCACATGCCCGTATCTGTTTTGAAACTCTGTAGCATGCACTTGGGACAGACAACAGTCCAAAGGGTCACTGTTCAGGGCCAGAGAAACGTCCAGTTTTTTAAGTATAAATGGAACTTGACAGTAGTGTTTCAATCATCTGGAATCCCTAAATGGGGCTGGGAAATTTTAAGAAACTAAGATCTTTTTCAGTATTGGCCAAAACCTCAAGAAATACCCTATATGTTCCTTCAAGCTCTCTTAAGTTAAACCTGCATAGTATAATACATGATGGTATCAGATGAGTTATGATAATCATCTCATATCCTTGGTTCACTAGGGAATAATTTCTTAATAAGGACATGTGAAATTCTGGGTTATTTTGTTAGCATCTGTGAATACATGGTTGTTTTGTCTGTGAAATTCCTCTGAGAGTTACTGTGTCAACATTTATTGTGAAACACTTTGATTTACTGTGTAACAAGGTGAGAACAGCAGTGGGTTTTCCTGTAAATGTGAATTTTTTCTTGGCTGACCCAATGTGCAGAGCTCTGCCAAGATCAAAGCTGGGTAGCAGCTGCATTCCTTACTGGCTTGATGGGTGCGCTTGGGGGCGTGTGCAGGTATGCATTTGCACACATGTGAAGAAACACGCATTTACTGGAGGGACTAAAAATGCTTTAGCACTGGCCAACACCACCACATGCTCCCATCACTGATATAGCCATGGATGTTGCAGTCCCCGTTTAGGCTGCACAAGAGAGGGACTTCACCAAGGACTTAATCATTCTTGCCTCTGTAGGCACAAACTCAGTGTCAGGACTTTGGCTTACTTTTTAGCCTTATGATATATGTCCTGTCTTTCTAAAATCAACAAGACTTGTAAATACTGAGAAACATCTTGAGTGCAGCAGCAAAACAGCATGAGCAGTCATGAGCAGTTGCAATGCTGGCCCCAGCTCTGTATTTGTGCCACCTCTTCTCAGTCTGAAAGCTGGCTTGAAGCACTGCCCTGCACCCAAATTAATCCATCCTGATCTGCCCAGGGCTTATTAGCTCAGCCACTGTATGATGCTAGTGCAGCTTCATGGTCCCAGATCAGGCTATCTTGTGTCTAGACAGCTTAAAGAGCTGGGAGAGTAGGTATGCATAGCCTAAGGCCATCTTTGGGACTTACGGGGATTTGGTCCTCTTGGAGGCCAAATTATCACTATTTTATAGGTGAGCTTCCATAAAACCTGGGAGAGGAAACAATATATAGAGAAAAACAGAATAAAACTGCAACTTTTCTGTAGATAATGTCCGCAGATTTTCCCACTGAGAGTCATAATACCTCTTCCTCTTGCTTCCAAGGATTTGAAGCAGTCTGACTGCATCTTGGTGGAAGCTTCATGCAGAAAGACAATATCCAGCATTTGTGTGCTGGGAGCAATGGTATGTACTGAAACAAAGATGGCAATCCTGCTTTCAGGAAGATGTCATCATGTACATGTCCTGGGAGATGATCCAGATGAATTCATTCACACTTGAGAAATGCCAGCCTTGATGTCTTTTTCTATTTGGAGAGGATTTGCAGCAGCCTTTGCTGCTACATGTTCCTGGACTAATTGCACAAGTAGGATGCTATAACCTGCTTTATGCATGTGACTACTTATATAGGTCTCCCCATCATAAGATTTGATCACCTAAGTAACAGTTCTCAAAATACAAGAACATCGCTTGTGTCTGTTGGTTGCCTTTAGATCAATAAAGCCTGTAGTATGAGCAAGTTCAGTTATCATCAAACATTGTCTAATTATTCAGGAAGCGAATACTACAATCACTGTAAAAGTCTCAGTGTAATTGCTGTCAACAGTAAAACATAAAACTGTGACTTTTCTTTACCAGAAACTAATGATCTAGTCAGGTTGAGCTATCGCTGTGCTCAAAAGCACTATTTGCAGCTGTTTTTCACCGCTTCCCTCTT
This sequence comes from Scopus umbretta, assembly GCA_013400535.1. Taxonomy (NCBI): domain Eukaryota; kingdom Metazoa; phylum Chordata; class Aves; order Pelecaniformes; family Scopidae; genus Scopus; species Scopus umbretta. The sequence goes on from VZTL01000224.1 coordinate 55,450, forward strand.
GCTAAATTTTATTTTGTATATTCACATTTAATATAATTCTTAGAGGCCTGAGTATAATAAAAATCCATTTAGAGAAGTACTAAAGAGAGATGATCATTTTCTCTTGCCTGCTGTGGGGCAGGACTCTGCCCACTGGCCCCTGACCACAAGAAATGAAAACAGCTGCCGGAGGAACACATGCAGGAGAGCAGGAGCTGGAGGCTGAGCCCTGAGCAGTTAACATGCCTCCTGAGTTTAGCCAGAAGATCCGGGGTGCCAGCACCATCTTCTGCTGGTCAGAGACAACTCTTCTGTGTTTTGCGGTAGAGAGAAAGAAATCAATAGCAGTTTATATTCCTGCGCCTCCTGTCATACGCAGTAATGGCTCTGCTGTTAGTTACAGCGGTAGCTCATCACAGTAAGCAATGCAGCAGCCACAGTGTGGTGGAAATGGAGCTGACCTGTAATAACGTTACGAATATGGTGATGCAACAGCTTTAGGTGGTGACAAGACCAGGGCAGGAGGTTATTGATTAAGCTTCTGTTGGGGTGGGAGAGAGAATGAATGCAGAAGTGATGCAACAGCTCCCAGGTTGAAAGCAATTGGCAAAATCATCAGGTATAAAGATCTGTCCCCAGAGGAATTGCAAGCATTTTTCATCAGGTTATGAACTGGCAGGTGAGAGAAAACATCAAGGTAATCCCTACAAGAAGCGGGATGGAATAGTGGAGGTGCACTTGACCAGAGCTGTCTAAAGAAGGCATCAGCAGAACAGGAGAGAAAGGGGATGTCTCAGTGGTGGGGAATAATATACCTTGTAAACATAATTTACACTGGCTTTTTAATGTTTTCAAGTTACGTTCTTCTTCAAAACGTTTTTGTTTTAGTTAGTGATGTTTTGCTTTACACAGGGAACAAAACTGCTGATCCATTGTCATCTAGGAGGTTCCTGCCCAGGACTGCAGATCAGGGAGTGCTTTGTGAACCACAGCCTCCTGCTCCATATGTCTCTCACCCTGGAAGGTGGAGGATACCTATGGGTGCCAGGGCATGAGTTCAAAGAGCTATGAGAAGCACACTGGGGATATACAGTCTCCAATGAAAAAGAGATTAGCAAATGGTAGCTCACATAATTAGTGTCATCATTATTAGTTTAACAACAGCAGGTTGGTGGACGTTACTTGCTCTCCTTCCCTTACTCTACAGATGCACACTGGTCCCAAATCTTTTCCATGCAGGTAGGCTCCTATCTGGGAGGAAGCTGGGAAGCTTCTGCCATGTCACTGTATAGGAAAAGAAAGTACCTGTCACTCTTCAGGTGTTAATTTGCTGTTCCCAGATTAGGAAAAGGTACATCAGAAGAGCTTCATTTTTCCTAAGTTTTGCTAGCTACTTGCCCGTTCTGCTTGGAAATACATTTCTTTTGCTTAACATGGGGCTACTGCTGCTCTGTGCCAGTCACGCTATATCCTTCCCACCTTCACTTCTGGGGCATCTCCTTTCTTTTCCAGCTGGCCATTTTTCAGAAAGGGAGCTTGTGACAGGGCCATTTGAGCAGGTGTCTATCTACCTGTGTTGCCCCTCCAATAGTATTTGACCCTTTTGTCTACTTTTTAACAACATGTAATGGAAGGTTAGATGTCCCAAAGGTATTGAATCTTTCATGAAAATAGGCAGCTGGGTAGAGGAAGATCTCTCCTGTGTCTTCCCCAAAGGAAAGGATGTGTGCAGGCTTGTTCTTATTGATAAGAGAATCTATTTAAAAAAAAAAAAAATCCTCAAAAATCAGTGCTGCTGCGCAGGGGACCACTTTTTTGCAAGGAAACAACCAAGGCTGAATTTCACTCCACTTGCTGGTACTGTTTACCAAATTGTGGATGAATTTTTTCAGCATTATTGTCTTATAAAGGCCCCTCTGCTTCTGTCCTTGTTTCTGCTGCTTTGCATCAGGCAAGCCTTTTTACTGAGAAGTTTGTGATGATATCTTCCAAGTCACTGGCCTCAGATGATCCCAAGAGTCTGGCTCATCAGTATGGATAACAAGTTTACCTTACCTGCATCTGAGTTAAATTTCATCTGCCA
>VZTL01000231.1:0-22435 GCA_013400535.1 Scopus umbretta
GACTGAAGCACCTGCACTTTCTGACCTGAAGCTCACAGGGGACTCTCTATAGAGACTGTTGCGATGGGAGCTTGTGGGTACCTGAAATGCTCTTGTAACCGAGACCCCGGGGTGGCTTGAAAGGAGAGTGGATCGCTGTTTCCTTGTTGTACTGCATAGACCGTATACTTAGCTTAGTATAACTTGTGCTGTAATGTTGTAATCTTACACCTCAGTACTTCTGCTGGTCCCCCGGGAGCTGGCAGGGAGACTCCCAATTGTTTGGTGGCTGGGACTTCTTTTTGCCATCATATGAAGCTTTGGAAACTGCCTGCAGCTACCAGTAGGATGTACGCTGAGTTTTGAGAGTGTTCAAAATGACAGCAGAATCTCTCAGGGGATTGATAAAGATGTTCTCCATGACTGTTCAGTGTTAAGGTGATCCTAACTTGGGGTCAGAAGGCATAATATTCCCATAATGTAAAAGTACCGGGAGTGGAAGGAAGCTTGCCCTTCAGTGTCACGTGCAGTTGTGATGCTTCTTAACACCCTTCTGGTTTATTTAACAATTTCTCTTCCACTGCAGGAAAACAGAAGGCGCTGTAGATGCTTCATCTGCCCTGTTCCTTTTTCTTGTGAAACATTGTAGTTGTGACTGTTAAGATGTTAAGTTCACAGTCTGTATCCTCCTTGCCCTAGTGATTCACTAGCTAATGCTGGGACAGAAGGCAGTATCAGATGTCTGAAAGAGTTTAGAACTGACCCCCCTGCAAGCATCTGCTTCTTTCTGTTGCCTTCTAAAGGGAGATTAAGTCAGCTGTGTCTCCACTGTAGATACCACAACTGAAGTGAGAAGACTCCCACCCTGTATTTCAGCTTTGCTGTCATGGGATATTGGTACCAGAAACACAGTACCACTGGATAACAACTACTCCTTGTCAGCAGCCTCCCTGGAGTAACTATCCATTCAGGCGTTCTTACCTTGGGCGCTCTGAAGCAAATGGGGAGGTCCCTTTCGTGACAGGGGGTAAACTGCATCTAATTAATTTGGCTTTTACCTTGGGTGTCAGAGTAGGAGAGCGCAAACAGAGAATCGTGGTGCTGCAGCTGGTGCCCAGGAACCTCCTGTTTAACATCCTATAAACCTTTCTGTGTGTCAGAGCTCATAGAAACTTGCCTACAGTCTGCTAACCTCATATTTGAATAATAAATATTAGCTTGAGACTGAGGGAGATTATTATAAATGGGGAAGAAGCATTTTTTTTTTTAGTTAGTACAAGCATAAATGATGTTCTAATGTAAAGCTTTTGCTATCGAATTGTATTTCAAATTTGCTTATCATAACAGTTTTCCTTTGAAGGCAAACTGTAGGTCTTAGCCTGCGAGCTACGTGAAGTCTGGCTGGCTTTCATGGAATGGGAAGATTGGATGTATCTCGGAGACATCTGTCCTTCCGTTGGCTAATACCGGCCATAATGTTTAGACACTTCAGTGAAGGGAGTGACTTGCAAATAGATGAGGAAATTGCAAAAGCTTAATTTCCTTGGAAACCAGGTGGAAAAGAAAACATATTAAAGTAGGAAATGCATCTCTCAACACAACTGACCTGTTCACAACTGAACTTGTAAGAAAGGTTGAAGATTTCTGTGGGATTTCACCAGCAGAAGTGTTAATCCAGTTACTTATCAGCTGAACATAGATGGAAATGCAAACTAAGCTTTTGCTTCTTGAAGTGCTGTTCATTTCAGTTCTCACAGTCATTTTCTCTTTTCCATTTTAGACAAACACGAAACTAAATTAAAAGGTGTAATATATTTTCAAGCTATTGAAGAAGTCTATTATGATCATCTAAAGAATGCATATAAGGTAAGCTTTGTTGTTTTAACTGAGTATCATATGGCAGTACCCAAAGTATGGTAGCTGCTGTAAAGCCAAAGGGAGAGCTGACATTATTAAAAAACCCAAATTACTATTGTTATAAGCTGACATTATGAAACAAGCGAAAAACCTCGGAGTGGAGGAAAAGGAAGATGAAGCCAGATCAGTGATGAGCACGGGGTTTTTTTTTATACTGACGAAAGCAGAGGTAAGAGAGCTTCTACCTGCCAAGTGATGGTCCCACATGGGATTTGCTGTGAGGAATTCCTTAGCCCAGTGGCGAGACCGCTGAAATCAGTGGCTTTGGCAAATCAAGGGATGGCTGTATGCATCTCTCACAGGGAGGGCAAATCAAGGGATGGCTGTACGCATCTATCACAGGGAGGGAGGTAACTGGTGCCCGCAGCTCATGGCACCCCCTGCCTCTCAGCTGTAATTTAAACGAGCTGTGAACAAGCTGAACATACCCTTGGCAAGTGGATTTGTGAAAGCCAAGGTGGTATTGACCAGTGGACGGAGGTGGGGAGTTAGTTTTCTGGGCATGAACAACAATTTGGAGCCCGGTACTACTGTGTAATTAGTGGAAATATGTTGTAAAAAGTGTTTATGCTGGATGCAAACACTTCAGACACATCTCTGCTTCCAGTGCTGCAATGTAGGATGCAGTACTGCAGCATCTTGCATTTTATCTTTCTCCTTAACCCTACTGTAAATCTCCCTTGTAAGTAATTTTGCTTCTGGTGCCAATAAACGGCTTTTGACTTCATTCTTTTGCTCTCCTTCTTTCTGTTTTGTTTTAGAGTCCCAACCCGTTGCTCACTTTCAGTGTTAAGACACATGACCGGATATACTATATGGTTGCTCCTTCACCAGAAGCCATGAGGATATGGATGGATGTTATTGTTACGGGCGCAGAAGGCTACACCCACTTCATGTTATAATAAAAGGGGGCAATAGGGCATACTGCAATAACGTAACATATGAAGTTAGCCATATGTAGTGAAATCAGAAAAGCCAGTGAATACTCCAAAATGTCCTCCTTATGATGTGCACCCGAAACCTCGGAATGAGACGGTTTTACAAATGCATTGAAAAGGGGGGCCTGTTACTTGTTTTAGTTGATCTTTAGAGGAATGAAAGAGCTAAAGCTGTTGAGAGAATCGTCGTGCTCCAAAATGGATAATCGGGCAATTTAAATTACAGCATCTTGATTCAATGAGAGTTTTCTACAATCTCTCTAATACGGAGAAGGTCTTCGTAAACTCATACTGAACAGTTTACAAATGTGTGTGTTCTCACCAGTATGCAAAAATTCTAGTAGTGGAACAAAAAGGTGTAATAAGCATATATTTTAATATGCACCATTTGACATTTATAGACAATTAGGTGACTTTTTAAAACTTTTAGTCAAGTATTTTATAAAAAATATAAACAAAAAAGCAATCCTGAGGTACACACAGTTCTTGCCTTAGTTAAGTATTACAACAGAGCCAAAGTGTTACACGATTCCCTTATCATAATGTCTTCAAATTGTTAGTTGTACCTAACTTTAAGGGGACGGTGCCAAAACTCTTCATGACTTTTAAAGAAATTAAATTGTTATGATATTCTGTGTGTTCAAACACCCAGTGACACCAACTGTGTGTTTAAAGTTTGCATCTGTGGAGCTCAACAGAAAAAGAGAAGGATAGCTTTATAAAGATGCATTTTTCCACACGGATATGAAATGGAAACACATGTATTAACTTCCTCATAAGGAGGGTTTTTCTTTTTTAAATCTTCCCTGTTGAATAGAATGAGATTATTCTAGTCCCCACAGCAATTTTCTTTGATGTAGTAAGATCCCAGCATGGTTCTAACCTTACGCTATGCCAAGTAAACGCTCTACAGAAACCTCTCAAACATTGGTCCCCTTGAAGGCAGCATCAGAGTCTCTACCTATCTAAATTCTTTGGAGCTGCGTTTTTGGCTCCGGAGAGTTGTGGGGTTTTTTTTTTCCTTCAGGTGTGTATCTGCACAGAATAATGCTGTCAAGTAGAATAAAAAGCGAGAGGCAAGTTCTAAGAGCTTATGCAGTGTATGAATAAAAAAAACCCCAAACTGAAATAAGTAGCAGAGATTTAGATTCCTAGAACAACAGAAATACTGAGGGTGCAGTGGTCTCCCATTTTAAAATCACTTCTAAGTCCTTGAGTAATATTGCAAAAATGTAAATTATTTAATTGAGCTGAACTTCAAGAAAGTCTCTTATAATATGACTGTAAAGAGGTTCTATTTCAGTAATCAAACTTACGTGCTACGTGGTTTGTGTAATAGAAGAAAGCACATTAGCCTTTTTTTTTTCTTGATGAAAAGTTAACGGCTTTTGATGGAACAACTAAAAACCTGAAAGCAAAATAGAAGTATGCTGGCAGAATATTTTTGTTATGCTTTTTAAACCCTGTATCTGTAATGAACGGGTTGAATTTTTTGTGGTATACACAGGTGATATGGTTGCTCTAGCGTGATGAACATCAGTTTCTGCTTGAAAGAAGGGACTATTGTCACAAGATAATTGTTATCATCTGTGCAGATCACAGCTTGTAATCTAATGATTTAAAACACTATCAGAAATAAATTGCTTTGGTTTATATAATTATTATTTTTCCCTGATGTATCTTGATTTTACTCCTAAGTATGGTTATAAAGGTTTTCTAATAATGATTTTTGTATCCTGCATGATGCAACAAAGGCATTTCAATAAACATTTTTAAAAATGCAGCTGTTTTAAACATTCACTTGCTGCTTTGTCTTGAGATGTCTCTGCTTGTCTTTGAAATAGTTGTATACAGTTCTGTAAGCAATTTTGTATTTCTTAGCAATGCTTGATCTAACCATTCCATGTGTTGCCTTGTAAAAGAGCTATGGAAAATAATCTTCCAGGTGGCAGTAAAATTAGGAGTGTAGTCTGTTTACTGCGTGTACATAATTTAATACTTTTCTCATTTTTTATGACCCTGTTTGGAAAATTTATCACCAGCCTTGGATGTAGACATTATTTTTTTGTTTGACTGCAAACCAGATATTGCTGAAGTTTAAGGCTTTCCCAGTTTTCCCCAATATCTGACTTAGTTATGACTCAAATCGCAGGACACATCAGCTCAGGGTAGAAGCCCATGCAGTTTTATGACTTAAGTTTCCTATCATCGTCAGAAAGCGTGGTGGGTTTTGCAGTAGATGCGTTGAGACAATATAAGCAAAGCATGGTGGTAGGCACCATCTTTTATGATCAGTCTGCAAGCCCTCCAAGCTTACCCCCCATGGGAGCCAAGTACCCGCTTACCCTGAAGGACCTCGGGCAATTGGAAACCATGTAGGCTAATGCCTCAGCCACTGCCTCCCTTGACCTATGGCGGCTGCCAGGGGCCAGGCTTGCACTTCTCTGGGAAAATACCGCTGCAGGCATTGACCGCACTTAGCGTTGTTTTCTTCCGTTCTGCGTGGCCTGTATTACAAAAGGTACAGTGTGTAAGGTTTTCCTTCCGGAATGTCTTTGTTTTGGCTACCATGCCAGTGCACGTAAGGCCAAGTGGAGATGGGCAAGAAGGCGCCAGCTGGTTCGAATGCCCGGTAGGCTGACTAACCTCCAAGCCCCGCTGCTGCTGGGGAGGAGACTGAAGCCTCGAGTTGCACCAGGGGAGGGTTAGATTGGAATTTAGGAAAAATGTATTTACTGGAAGAGTGGTGAGGCATTGGAACCGGCTGCCCAGGGAGGTGGTGGAGTCCCCATCCCTGGAGGGGTTCAAAAAACTTGTGGATGTGGCACTTCAGGACATGGTTTATTTAGTAGTCATGGTGTTGTTGGGTTGACGGTTGGACTAGATGATCTCGGAGCTCTTTTCCAACCTTAATGATTCTATGATTCTATGAGGGAAGGACTGTGGCTTTTGAAATGTCCTTTCTGGCCATCTGTATAGGGCCAGGTAATTATGCGCATTACATTACACAGGCATTACAAAATGTGTGCGTTAGAACAGTTTATACCCATACGTACACAGGGGACCTGCAGTACTGGGCGGGGGCGGGCCGCACTGGGTCTTGCCTGGTACGGAGAGACCTTTGAGGAGGGTCCCACTCGCACGCACGTAGGGAATGCTCATGAAGTGGCTTGATTTTTTATTTTATTTTTTTATTTATCCCACTCACACGCACCTAGGGAAATACTCATGAAGTGGCTTTATTTATTTTATTTTTTTATTTATCCCACTCACACCCACCTAGGGAAATCCTCATGAAGTGGTTTTAGTGACAAAACTTTCGTTTTCTCCCTCAGGAACAAGCTCACAGCGCTAACCATACCCAGCACGGTCGGCCCACGCTCCCACCCCTGCGGCGCATGCGCCCTCCCATCCGCGCTCTCCCGGGGAAGCGGGAGCGGCGCATGCGCATATCCCCGTGCCCCTCCGCGAACGCATGCGCAGTGAGGCGTCTGCCCGCCCGGCCGCCGTCAGGCNGCCGCCGCTGAGGGCGGCCCTGGGGCTCCCGGGTAAGGGAAGGGCCTCGGGGCACCTCTGCTGGCACTGCGGCGCTGCTCTTCCGCCGCCGGCCTGCGAGCCCGGGGGAGAAGGGGGTGTCAGTCTGTCAGTCAGTCAGTCAGTCCGTCAGCCAGAGGCGGCAGGGCGGGCAGCAGGAGGTGGCACCCCTTCATCCCCTGCCCCGGGGGTGGGGTTGTTAACACCCCGCGCCTGCCCGAGGGCCGGGGGTTCGGACGGGCCTTCCCTCCCCTGCCGGGGCTGAGGGGGGTGGTTGGGGGGCTGTGCGCGTCGGCGGGGCAGCTGCTCTCCCGCCTCTGTTTCGTTCGCTCTAAGCTCCTCCTGCTGCTCCCTGAGGAACTGGGAAGACGAGGAAGCGGGACAGGTCGCTTGCTGGGGTGTGAAGCGTGCCTAGGTGTGAGGGCTTCACCAAGCACCGAAAAAGGCTTTGCTGGGATCCGCTGCTGAGTGAGGTGGTCCTCTGCCCAAATACGTAGTGCCTCTTCTTGCTGTTCTGGACTCGGTGCTTGTCTGACTTGATGAGTTTATTCATGGCCTTAAATTTGACAGACAGCTGCTCTTGAACCCCATCTGAGGTTGCTCAGCGTAGAAGTGAATGGAACTTGTTTGCCACTAGGGGTGCACATTTTGTATCCGCATGAAAACATGAATACAGTGGTCTTTTGTTGGTGTTTTTTTCTTTCTGTGTGTTTATAGAATGCTGGTGTAATCAGAATAGCTGGTTCTTCAGTGTGCTATTAGGTGCTCTGAGACTGGGCTAAGCAGCAGTTCCAGCTGGCGGAACTGGTGGCCGCCTTGCTCCTGTAGCATAGGTGATTGCGTGAAACAAAGTGTGGACGAAGCTGAATCCATTATCTACCAGGGCTGTGTCCATCTGCTGCTGCTGCTGACAGTGGGTAGGTCACAGCAATGGAGCATTCCCAAGGTTGTTCAGAGGACGACTTTGGCTTTGATATGTAGTGCTGGTCTCGATCACAGCTTCTGTTAGTCGTAACACAATTAAAATTGCAGTGTGCTGAAAGGAAGAGAATTCTGTAGCATCAGGCAAGGGACCTGTGGTCTTCCCATAGCTAGCGCCTGCTGTCTAACTTGCTTTTATAAATACTAAGTACCACCTTGCACCCTTCGGAAGTGCTTCCCTGCTCTTACCAAGGTCTTTCACTGAAATCAGGAGGAGAAATTCCTGGCTATCTGCTCAGTTATTGATGTTTTTGTCTGTCTGAAGGGACGTCTGAGAGTGTGACTCCAGTGAGCCTTGCTTTTGGATTGGCTGGGCTGGTTGCTTTAGGGTTTTGCATTATTCGTGTTAGGATTGCTGCTGGTGCACTTACAGTAACTTGTTAAATGCAGAATCCTAGCTTGTGGAATAGCTGAGACAGCGGTTGTGTCTTGTAGCTGCAGTTTAAACCCCGCCCAGTGTCAAAACAGTTTGAAGGCACCTCCAGAGTGCTGCGGGGCGGAAAACTAGTGACTTCAGAGGCAGTTATCGGGGCTTAAGGGGGAGAAAAATACTCCTCCTTCTATCAAGTTTAGCACTTCTTGGTGTATTTCCTCTGTTACTGGCAGGTGAAGAAGTGACTGGCTTACTGATAGAGACACACACAAACCAAAAGCTATAGCGTGGATGCATCTGAATAAGTATACCTTTACTGTGGCATTTATTCCCCTTTATAATAATTGGCGCATCGATAGGATAAAGAACTGTCCCATTGTTTCAGGAACAATTTAAGGATTTTAATCGATAGTTCAAATGGTATAGTTTCTGCTAGACTGTAGGAAGGCACTGAATACTAGCTGCATCCTGCATCTTTTATTCATCCACGTTTACTCATGAATGTGCAAGTTTAAAAAGAAACAAAAACAGCCCCCAAACCCCCTTGAATATCATCTCTCTGATGGTGAGAAAACAGAACTCAAAGCTGCGGAACAGTTAAGTGGCGTGATACTGTCACGGGCCGTTCTTTGCAGTATTTATCCAGTTGTTATACTATCAGGAAGCCCTGATGTATTATTCAGGTTGCATAGTTTTGTACCCCACTATTGATTTACAGTATTGAAGAACCAGTTGTCTTCTAATCTAAGAATTAAGAGTACCAAAGTCTTAGAAGTCTTGACCAAGCTTTCAGTTTAACAGATTAGCTTGCTGAGTGGCATAATAGCGTGGATTAATGCTCTGTAACACCTCTCTACGAATCACTTGCCCTCACCCACAGTAGAGGTACAATTGACTGCTAGACTTAAGATTAAATACTGTAGCAGCTGTTGAGATTCAGCGTAGTTATTCATTAGTTAGCATTTCCTTTGTTAATCTTTTTTCCTTGTTTGAAACAAACTCAGGTTTTTTTGACGGTTATTAATGCGAATAACAGACTCCAACTTAGTGTTTGCTTTCCAAATGTGTCTGGTTTGTTTTCTTGAACTAAAAAAAAATTGCTGCCTCACGTACTTGTAAACTTACCATTGCACGCAGTACTTTAGTCCCAAAATTATATTTTTGAAGTTTAGTCTGGAAAAACAAAAAGGGAAAACAAAAAGTTAAACTAAGCAGATGAGAAATCTTACTTCATGTGAAATGAGTAAATATTTTCAAGACGGTATACAGCATGAGGACAAATGAAGTATAGGAAGTCTTAGCATTTGGCTTCGCTCAGCCACTTTGCTAATTGCTGAGTAAACTCCTTACATGGTTGACATTTAATGATTTGAGAATGAATTACAATCAGCTTTCCCTATCAGGCTGATCCATCCCAGTTAGTTGTTGAAGAGTACAGGAGATACTTTTTTCCTTTTCTCTTGAGCTAAAGTGTCTTTATTTTCACATAATATGTCTGTATTTCCTGAATCCTAGTTGTATAAAATATTAGTATTTCTGCCATGGTTATCATGATGATTGTACTCAATAGCTCTTTTTATTAGTTTGCAGGCTGAAATCATCAGTCAGCTTTCTTACTCGACCAGATCGACCAAATCTTGCTTATCATAAGCTAAAAGGCAGGAATCCAGGGGTTATTTTCCTTCCAGGCTTTAATTCAAATATGAATGGTCAGAAAGCAACTGCCCTTGAAGATTTCTGCAACTCTCTAGGTCATGCCTTCATCAGGTACATTCAGAGTGTCATTCTTGAGAAAATGAAATAAGTATCATGGGTTGGGGGAGGGGGTTTTAACAAAAATACGTAAAGTTTGGTATTTGGCTTGGAATGCATGCTGTGCTGTACGCGCGCTACGAAGTGTCTTCGATTTCAAATGCAGGCTTTCCGTCTGTAAGAGAGGCTGAGGTAAATCAGGAGAATGTATTGTGAAAGTAATTCAGGAAATTCTCTGACAAATTTCTGTAGTCTAGCCAATGGTATGTTTTACATTAAGGCTATAGGCACAAAGATGAAATAGAAAGGAAAGAAAACCTTAGAAATTTTAGTTTGGGGACGTGGATTTCTCATTTCTGTAAATTACCGCTCTAAGTGTCCTGCTTAACTGCCAAAGCTGATGAAGCTATTCAGCGCCTTCTGTGGGTTTAGAGGAACATGCGTGTGCTTGGTGATACCCTCCTTTGATGGACTAGGTTGAATGCTGAGTTTCTTAAGCCTTTGTGGCTGGGAATAGCACTTGAAAGAGAGTTTGTACGTTTCAAAAATACCTTTAAAATTGAAGTGTATTGTGTTCTGGCTCTAAGGGAGATTCTTTTGGCTGGGAAATATCCTGGTAAATTTGGCTATAGTTACATCAAATGTTAAGAGAACGCTGCATCACTTAGTTGTATTGGGTGTTTTAAACCTCTTTTCGTGTGATTTCTGGTGCTAGTGATATGCAGGACCAAGTAAGAAAACCTCCAGTGCAGTACCGTGTCCCCTGCTTAATTAGATTAAACGGTACTGCTTAGTTAGCTAACTGTGTTGCTGTAGACAGTACTATGAGTTTCATTTTGATGGTTGCTTTTTCAGATTTGATTATACAGGATGTGGAAGTTCAGATGGTAACTTTGAGGAGTGTACAATTGGGAAGTGGAGAAAAGATGTTCTGTCTATACTGGATGAACTTACAGATGGACCACAGGTTATATTTTCCTCTTAAATGTAGAATGCTTTTTGTCCTCAAGGTAGAACGTTAATCAAAAATACGCCATAATAGTTCTGGTCAACAGTATCTGCTATTTAACAGCTTACACCTGCTCACTTTCAAGTTGAATCATCTAACAGGTCATATTCATAGGACCTCTTTTTGCAAGCAGGTAGATCACAAAATCATGGAAACGTGGTTTGGCAGGACCTCCTGGGGGTCGTTTGTTAGAGCCTCCTGCTCAGAGCAGGGCTGTCGTCCCAGGGAGTCTGAGAAGGCCTCATGGTGGAGGTTGTGCCTGACAGGGAACAGGGAACTGTTCCAGTGTGGCGCAGCCCTCTTCATGAAAAAGCGTGTCACTGTCCCAATGCTGATGCATTAATTAAAGGATTTGTAGGAATGGTACAAGTTAATGTACTCTAGATGATAAAATAGCTTTAAAAAAAATCAGCAGAAGCAGCATTTGACTTTTTCGGTTACTTTAGAAATGACTGTGAGAGACTTGAAATCTCCTGCAACCTGGAAATACCTAGTAGTGTGTTTAAAACAATTTTGTGTTATGAATTGCTTTTGTTGACCGCTTTCACTGCACTGAGCCCTTACCACGTGCATTTATTTTAAGAAGGAAACATAAAGTAGGCATGTGATGCTGAATTATTTCAACTTTCATTTTGTTTACAGTGTTTCAGTCTCAGACAGGAATAACCAGCCATGCCAAACAAAAAGAATAACAAAATACCAGATCCTGTGGTGCTTACTCAGGCAAAATTTCCACTGGAGGTGACAGCAGTTCTGCCTGGGTAAGGACAGCAGGATTATGCCCGAGGTTTAAGTAGTTAAACAAAATTAAAACTGATGTTTTGTAAAAGAAAAAAAAAAGTAGCTGTTTCCTGTAAAGTAATATCATATTTTCTCTCTTTTAAGATTCTGGTGGGCGCCAGCTTGGGTGGATGGCTGATGCTTCATGCTGCAATAGCACGCCCAGATAAAGTAGCTGCTCTAGTTGGAGTAGCTGTAGCAGCAGACCATCTTGTAACAACGTTTAAGAAGCTTCCCATTGAGGTAAATGCTGATGGTTGGCTTTTGTGCAGTCTAAAAAAAAAAAAAATGTATCAAGGATTTAAGAAATCTTGTTGTTCAGACTGTACTCTTCCTGCCAGTCTTCAGGTAATTTTTCTGTATTTGTGGTGGAGGTAAGCTGAAAAGGTAAATTAATACAAAAGTCTGCAAAATACTGTGCTTCTAGTACGAAGCTAGTGTGAACATTATCTAGAATGTATTTATATTATTACTGTGGCATATAGGATGTGAAGTCAGATCCCTGCAGTATCCCTACACGTGCTAATCTGAAGAATTCCCTTTCTACACACACAACCTGTGTCAGATTTATCTCATCCACTGTCATCTGCATTGCTTTAGCAGCTACTTCTCCATCCTTGAAAGCACAAGGATCCAATCTGAGTGCAAACAGAAGATACTCAACACTGAAATCTAATGGGGAATTCTTCAGATTAGTGTGTCTGTGAAGACTATAAGATGTAGGTGGTGGAAGACTCTTTCTGAGTTGCTTCCTTGGTGATGATAATGTCCAGTCTTCAGGAGAGAAAATCAGGTGTTACAATGTGACAAATAAACATGGCAATAAATAGGTTATACTTCAGAACAGTTAAAATAAATATTTTCCTTTTTTGTTTTTTTGTTTTGTTTTTGTAAGGCACTGTGTAGTATCAGTATTGCTATTTAAGACTAAGGTAAGATTCTGGAAATGGAAGTAGAGTATTTAGACATAGCTATTGTGGCAAAGACTGAAAAGACTGATCACTGGAACATTCCTTTTTCCTGGGATTCTCCTTGTCTAAGGTTCAGTAAACTGATTGGAGCCAGAGCGACTTCCTCTTTATTGTGGCTATATGTGTTTTTGTGATAGATTCTGGCTGAGAAGCTTAATTCCGTTGGTGAATCCTAACTAGATTAAATTGCAGAGGAGACGTGCAGAGTAGCTTTTGTGACGTGGCAGGGGCTTTGTCTTCTCAGATGCTGGAAGGCGAGCAGGAATACACCTTCTCTGCTAATAAAAATGGACAGAGTGAAATTTTATGCTTGGGGACATTTTACTGCATTTAGAACAGAAATAGGTTGAGGCACTCTAAAGAACTCGTAGCATCTGTCTCATCTGTTCTTTGCTCTCTTTTTTTTGTAGGCACAGAAAGAAATAGAAGAGAAAGGTGAATGGAAGTTTCCAACAAAGCATAATGAGGAAGGGTATTATGCATTGACATACGACTTTATCAGAGAAGCAGAGAATCACTGTGTGCTAAATAGTCCCATTCCTATAACGTGCCCCATACGACTCATTCACGGCATGAAGGATGGTGATGTCCCTTGGCAGATCTCGATGCAAGTTGCTGATCGTGTTTTGAGCAAAGATGTGGATGTTATCCTCCGCAAAATTGGCCAACATCGGATGAGTGAGAAGGAGGACACAAAACTTCTTGTGAATACCGTTGATGATTTAATTGACAAGCTGGCAACACTAGCATAAGCTGCAGAGTGGCATACGTGCATGAACCCTACACTTGACTTTTCCATGAGTAGCAGAAACCCTGTTCTTAAGATGATGCCAAGCCTGTGACTATCACAGTAGGAATTGAGCTTTATCTGCTGTTTCCTTACCTCTGTTTCGTAAATACAGGTATCTTATTAATGCTGCGTTTGCACAGACAGTCCAAAACGTGAAGGAGTGCTGCTCTTGTCTTCAAAACCTCTCCTTCACCACTTAAACCTTTTCTTGCAAGCTTCTTACACTTTTGTAGTGCAGTCTTGATTCATTTTTGTTACAGTTGGCCTGTACGGTAAAACTTCAATTTCCCATGTCTTTGACACCTTTTCAGTACTGTCCTTTTGCTGTAACATTCTTGTACCTTACGTCTGAAACCATCTGTGCAAGGCAAAATCAACTTAAGTGTTTACTAAAGTTACTGTTACTAGAAGTAGTAAATAACATGAAGCATAATAAACAGATTTCAGATAAATTACTGTATTGCTCGTAAGTACTGTTAAAATTGAAAAGTGGAAGGCACACCCTGATGGCATGCTTGGGGTACTACATAAGGAAGACGTTAACTTGTAAGAGCACACAGGGCCTCAAAGTGCAGGTGCAGCTCTCTCATCTGTGCTTATCAGTAGGGTTTGTGTCTTCTACTCCAGGCTGCGTTTTTGTAATAGTTAATTAATTGTGGGTCTACTGATAAGGGAACGATATATATAATGTTGGTGTAAACTGAAACCGCAATATAGTGACTCTTTTATAGTATCCTCTTTAAAGCGGGGAGTACAGTACCATAGGGCATCACTGCCTCTTTTCTATGTCTTGGAGAACTGTAGATTATTAGGAATAGTGTCTTCCAGACTTAGGAGTTTGGGGTACACGATTGCAAGCCTGAAAACTTGTAACTGAAACTTGATAGTTAGATAATTCTTGTAACGTAAATCCGTAGAATAGTAAACACATTTAATTGCAAATGTGACTATGACCTGGGTTTTGTCCAAAAATATGGTGCCATTCATGCACTTCAGAGCGAGAGAGAGAGGAGCTTACTTAGGTGAGCGGCTGGAGTTAATTCAGGCTGGCCTTAATATGAAACAACAGTCAAAAGTATATAGTCGTTTCTGGCTTTACTATTTGAAGTAGTAAGTAGCATCACTATTGCTGCCTTAAAAGACTAAAGCTCCTGGGGGTAAGGTATTTCTAGAGGGTTTGTTGTTTTCAGTTTTAGCATTGTCAGTAGAAGCACGTTGTACAGAGCTTTGCTGAGATAGTGGGTTTTGATTAAAAAAAAAAACAAAAACCCAAACACCACAACAACAAAAAAACCAGAACAACCCAAAATCAACCACAAACCAAAAAAACCCTAAATGTCAGATGAGTTCCTGTGAAGTACAGTTTTATTTAGGCTTCAATACTGCAAAAAACAAGAAGCTGTGATGTAAAAAATTTGAATTCTGGTACGAGAGTAAGAAAGATGGCTCTACTGTAGATGCAAACCTTCTATTTCTAAGTGTACCAATTCCCTAATTCAATTAATCTAGCTCAGGTTACTTGTTTGAAGAATTACAACGTTCCATGAAATCTTGTTTCCAAGTGTTTCTGTTTCTGAAAGGAGTAGACTTTTTTTTTCTGTTTGTATGAACATGCAATTCACTACATTCTTAAGCTTTAAAACCTCTTGAATATCTATTTTACTTTTGAAAAAAAATTAATTCAGATAATTCATGCACATTGCTCGACCACTTCCATTCCTGAAGGTTGAGCTGCGTTCATATTTATGTATTGTTAAACAGTTGTCCTCTTCACATGCATGCATGTGATTTGCATCTAGTAAAACCTGAAAAATAGATTTCGTGAGTTATAAAGGCAAGGTCAAATCAAAGTTAAGTTACTTCAAACTTTCTGCTCTTAGCTTACAACTCTGACAATTTTTTAATCCACTTTTGTTACATCTCTCAGATTGCTTTGTCTCTTATTGAAAGAAAAAGTTGAAAAAAGTAGACTGCAGTAATTCCAAGGTAATTAATTTTTAATTAAGGCCCAAAGCTATTAATTGTGGTAGATGTACTTTTTGCTCACATGTATTAAAGTTATTTCAGTAACTGAAAAGTTTCAAGCTATTTTTTTGGAATTGGGAGTTACACCTATAAACATTCGATTGAACTGTAGTACTTCAGACAGGGAAAAGTCTTTATATGTCTGCATAAACTGCAGCTGCGTATTTCTCTTGAAGGGATTGCATTGTATTCATTCAAAGCTTCACCTTAACTTTTATTAAATAATTGGTATTTCATGTGTAAGATCTTTTTGTTATGATGCCTTAGAGCAAGACAGCTGAAAACAAATGTGAAGGGGAGCAGTTGGGTGAACGGTTTTCAGGTTGGTTGGTTTGTTTGGTGGTGGTTTTTTGCTTGTTTTTTTTTTTTATTTTGGTTTTTTTTTTTTTCCCCCTCCATTATTCTGCTGTAATAACATTAGGTGGGAGAAGGCAGCGTAACAGAGTTGACACAACTTTTGAGGATACAGAACTGCAGCATCAGTTGCTCAAACAACAGCGTTACTGAAATTTAATCCCAGGGAGGGGTTTTTTTTGCATGCCACTTGGTTGGTAGTTATTTCCGTTTTCCTTCTCTGCTTGCTAAATGGAGATTAGTGGTAGCATTTACATTACAGGTACACCCCAAATTTACTACATACAGCATAAATGCAAAGGCAGGGTTGATACCCTCTTCATAGAGACAATATTCCAGACGGTATTTTTGAGATTCAGTGAATGCTAGCACCCTTCTCCCTGTGTTCACTTACCGTTTTCTAAATTGGGTCTATATTCCTGGAATACCAAGAGGTGGCTCTGAGGTAGACCTTACGCAGACAGCCTTTGTCCTCTGACTTTGCCACTAACTAGTTCCATTGGTATTTCTCTTTGCAAGCGTAGTGTTTTCCTTGTGTTCGTGCTGGCAATTACCAGCATTTTGATTACCATCAACTTGGCATGTTCAAATGCCTGAAAGAAGGGCTAGAGGATAACCAGGAAGATTGACATCTGACCCATGAATAGCTCTTGACCCACCGGGAAGTTTTGACAATCTTGAATAATATAATATCCATATATTATGGTGTCGTTCTGATTCAGTACTATGTTTTGTCACCTGAGTTCATGCCTGTGGCCTCTCTTTTGTCTTTGCCAGTAGATGCCTAGGTAGTGAATTATTTTCAATAATAGTCATGTTTAAAAACAAGTATTTCCTTCCTCTGTAAAAATACTGTATTAAACTAGGGAATTACACATTTGGAAAGCTCTGCATGGTGCAAATTTTTAAAATCCTTTGTAATGAATTCTTACATTCTGGGGGTTTTTTTCTTTTTTTTTTTACAGACTTCTAATTCGCTGCCACATACAAAGTATGTTTTGTGAATGTATAACACACGTTTCCTCAACAATAAGCTTGATTCGCACAAAATGATCGGTGTCTTACGCTTTCAGATTTACCAACTCTTGTCTCGTGCTGCCCGAGGCGGTTGTTTTTCTCTGAATACTTTAATCTACACTTAATTATTTTCAGTAGCACCCTTAGCTTAAGTTGTTAACGTTCTCATCGTCTTTCACTTTTGGCAGGTCTGAAAGTGACTTCTGGGCTCATCCGTCACCGAGTGTAGTACGGACACGTTGGGGCTGACGCTGCTCTCACGGTACAAGGACACTCTGGGCACTAACCGAGCCACTCAGCTGCTTGTGGTGTTGATTTTGATCGAACAGTACTAGTTGAATAAGCACCTCGAGGTATTTGTCTTGTATGTAATGCTTAAACTGCATGACATTAACTCCTGCTGAGGAGTTGCAGTCATTCCAGTTTCATGACTAAGTAACAAAAAGCTTTTATAGCTAGGCAGGAAGCTCGGTTAGCATAGAATACCAAAGCAGCAGGTAATCGTTTTCATTAGAAAGAAACAAAAGCATCACCAGCTGACCTCAACTGTTCCTTGTCCTTACCAGCATTTTTGTTTCAGATCTGTTGTAAAATCAAACTACTGGAGACTTAGCTTGTGAAACAAACTATTCTGCCTTCTAAAAAGGAAGAAAATGGTGAGGCCTGCTTTCCCATGTTTGGGATTAAACTCTGCAATAGACCAGTTATGTGCTGATGAGTCTCTGAAGCTTATTCAGCTTGTTGACTAATAAACAAGTGTTCTTACTCTGAGTATATTGAGCTGTACTAATGCAGTTTTATATATGTGTATTTTTATCTTGTCAAGTATTCTGCTTGTTCTGTCTCTTCTGTTGTTTGGCTTTATATTGCATGCTTGAGCTGGTTTTGGTGTGGTTTTGGGGGGTTTTTGTTGTTTGTTTTGGTTTTTTTTTTTTTGAGTTAAATGGTATTAAGTGTTTCATGTAGTTTCAGTTTAGCTAACTTATTTGCTCTTGCATCAACCCTAAATGCAAACAAAGCGGTGTTCATAAAAATCCCTAGCTGGAGAGGCCTTAGAAGAAGTGCCTCCTGCTGTTTCATTTTTATGTTAATTTTGATTACGTGCTCTCTTGGACACGCTGTTATTCAGTGGGGCTAAGAGATTTATGGTACCGTATTTTTCATATCAAATTAAAACGTGCTCAGAGAGAAATTTTCAACCAGCTATGTGTCTGCAGCTGCCCAAATGTTTTCAATGCTCTAGTTGTACTGCAATACAGTAACAACATTTGCTGAACCAGTGCCTTGGTCAGAGTCACTACATTGCGGGGGGAACAAGCGGGAGGAAAAAATCGTGTCCTGGGGAATAATGAGATTTGAACTTCCTTGTTTTTTAAGTTACACAGTTGTGCTGTTCTAGAGAGGCTTACCTTACCCTTTCAGGAGTTGAGTTTTTTTTTTTAAAAACTGCAAAAAAATTATGTTAAAGGCTTCTGTGGAAATATAAGAGGGTTATGTGTTTCACCTGTCTCTAAGATCAGTGATCTCTGCTTTGAGCCGATATATCAATTCAGTCAGATGTGTAAGAATGTAGAATTTCACTAAAGCTTGGTGAAAATTCAGCAACTGTGTAAGGAAGGAACGAATACAGAAATACCACAAATCAGTGCATGCTCTTGCTCTTCCTCCCTTCTTCTCAAGCCCAGCAGGGACAGGAAAGGCAGAGGGAACTCCGCTCTTCTGTTTAATAGCAGGTAGCTTGCTACGACATACATGGTTTGAATGCCGTCGTGCACGTTGCTCTTCTGGCAGGTGTTTTCTAGGGGAAGAGATTGCTCTAACGGTTGGGAAGAAGAGCCAGAGATGAAGGACAAAAATACGCTGCTCGCAGATTTACTGCTCATAGGTCAGTTTTTATAGCTCAGATTTTCTTTGTGGCTGTAAGACCTCATCTCTCTTCAGTATGTATTTGCCTAGGACAGAGGAATGTTAGTTACAGCCTTGGCAATGCTATGCATAAATCTACATTACAGGAGCTATTGCAGTCTAGTTGCAGGCTTGACCTTGTTATTTCTCTTTCCAAGTCCTGCATATGTATGTTATATGGTCCAATGCTTCTCTTCCATTAAAGCGAAACGGGTGTCCTCCATATGACGCGGTAATTGTAGCTTGCGATCTGCTCCTGAGTGAGGAATAGGCATGTTCTCGGCCTGCCTCCAGTGTCTTGATTTGTGTTGGAAAGGAGCTTTGGCTAGCTCTGCGCTTATGTTTGGAACAAAAAGCAAATGACAGCTGCTAAAACTTCCAGTCATGTGATTCTGAAACTAAAATACAAATTTAAAATGTTTTTAGGCTAGCACGTGAAAGGTTGTGTTCTTTTTGGGCCTTCTGACCTGCACCATGCTGTCTGCTTGCCTCCCACGTGGCAATGCGAGAAGGTCACTGCTGCCTCTCGGGGTGGAAGCAGGTGCTCGTGCCTGTGGCAAAGGTATGCTGAACAGTAGCGCGCTTCAAGGTTGGAGCGATGTAAGTGGCCTGCCCAGACTTTGGTCCTGGAAAAGCAATCCCTGAAGGACACAGGCTGCCTGGGATCAGGTCTGGGCCGTAAGAGAATCCTCTCCTTTGCTTCTGTATTGAATGCGGTTTGCTGGCAGAAAGTGTGCCAGAGTGTGCTGGTCCTTAGGACCGTAGCTCTGAAAAAAGTCCCTGACAGCAAAGCTAAATCCCTTATGAAAAGAAGCAGCATTTATTTAGTTAGGGGATTTGATCTTGTTTGTTAATGTTTCAGTGAAATAAAGATATTACTTCTGTTCTTCTGGTAAATGTGTATTGCAATGTGTAGTTTTCAAACAAAGGTAGTTCTCAGAAAGTATTGTTTTTGTCAGGGACAGATAGAAAATCGATACGATAAAATGTGTTGGTTTTCTTTCAAGGAGTCTGTAAATCCAGCGCAAGACTTAAAAGATCCTGAGAATTAAAATGCACAATTTACCTCCAAGGTCATCTCGAACATCAGGAATGCTGTCAATTACATCCACTGGAGTGGGTTTCCGGCGGTAAGTGGTAACTGTTGCTGCTGGCAAGCTGCCTGGAAGGTGATCAATGACTTATGAATCCCAGGAACGCTCTTGGTGATGGCAACCTTAGGAGCTGCCTTGTTCTGCAGACCGGTGTGTGAGTGCAAGCCGTTCTGTCCCGCAAATAGGAAGGTCCTTCCTTCCTGAATTACTTTGCTTCTAATCCCAAATTGGAGGTGTTCAAGCTATGCACTTGCTTGGGGCTTAACATCTTCAGAGCTGGCAAAGAAACCCCTTTTGCAGGTAAAAGAGAAGATACTTTTGAAGCAAGTTAGCACCTTCTGTCTTTGAGGCTCTCTGGATTTTCGATTTCGAACTAATGGGGAAGTTAGATGTCTTCTTCTTAAAATTAATGTTGTCCCCTGGTTCTGATATCTCTGCCACCTGGTTTGCACAGTTAAAAAGGTGGCAATATTCCAATAGCTTCTTTTTTCCCTTAGTCTGACTAGTTTTCTTGTGTAGACCATCTCCAGGTATCTTAGAACAAATCAAGGCCATGAATAAAGCCAAGGATCTGCAGAGCGCTTACCTGGCCTTGCAGCTCCCTGAAAAAGGCCCTGTACTTGCACTGAGCTTGTACTGAACCTTAGCATCCGCTCTGCAACTCTAGAAAACGTGCCATCACGACACAGGCATATACGCAGGGAGCATCTTTCAGCAGCCCTTCAGAAGTTCCCGTGTGAAGGGAGGTGCTGTACACTGTTTTACAGCTTTGGAAAATTTCCTGGATATCCTTTTTTTTTTTTTTTTTTTTTAACTTAGTTATAAAATGTCCAAGGTTAGGGGTTGCTCTGTAGCCAGGTAAGTTTTATTTTTCCCTCTCTGTCGCAGCTGGAAGACACTGCAAGCTGTTGAGTTACCCTGGATCTAAACACAGGTAGAGAGCTAATTAATGCCAGTTTTGTTGTTGTTAGCAGCATTCATTAATAGATTGACAAAGCTTTTTACATTTGTAGGATAATATTGTGATTATCTGAAAGCATAAGATGAGCCATAGCGCTTACAGGCATGAAATCCTATTCCAAGTATTCAAGCTTCATCACTATTTTTAGTCACAAGTTCCAATCTTGAGTTACCAAGAAAAATAAGAGAGGACAAAATCCATTGGGAGCAGCAGGTGAGCTGTTCTAATGGTAATACCTTTGCTGCTGAAAACCTGCCCCTTTCTTCCACGTCACGTTTCTGGCTGTCAGGCTTTTACGTGCCTGTGTCCAACAGAAGGAACACCAGTTCCTTCAGTAGTTCTTTGCTGTGTAGCCACATGTGCTCGCTGTTTCTTAACTTCTGGTGTTGGTGAGCTAAACAGATAATCCTTCTGAAGTGATTACTGTAAAGGCTCTAATTTTCAGTCCTCTGGTTAC
The DNA here is from genome assembly GCA_013400535.1 of Scopus umbretta. Classification (NCBI taxonomy): domain Eukaryota; kingdom Metazoa; phylum Chordata; class Aves; order Pelecaniformes; family Scopidae; genus Scopus; species Scopus umbretta. The sequence goes on from VZTL01000231.1 coordinate 20,838, forward strand.
TGGAGTGACTGCTGGAATTCATTCTTTCACCACGTTTTCTGGAGAGTGGTTGTCAGAAGTGGATATGATATTCCCATTGCTGTTGGACCTCCCACGTTTTATTCAGCCAAGCCCTTCGGTCACAGTGTCTTACCCAGCGTCTGTGCCCACCTGCTCAACTTCCATCACCCTCTGCATTTTTTTTTTAACATTTTCTTTTTTATAGGACAGAGCGCTACGTTCTGAAAAGCACTTTCAGGCTTCGGCTGCAGCAAGACATGTTTTTGCCTGCTTCAAGGTAGACTGCTTTCAAGGAGTTTTCTCTATCTTTGTTGTTTACTCATCACAGCTTGCATGAGCTGGGATCTTTTTAGGAGTCTGGGCTTTTTTTGTGACTTCTAATAACATATTAAATAGTTCAGGCCTGGGAACACATTCTTGTACAAACTGAATAAAAATATACACAATCGTTAATGATTTGTTCAGTTGCAGTCATGTTATAGGACCTAGTAGTTAGCCAGCTTTAATCTCTTTAATGTGTCATGTTGTTTCAGAAACAGTTCCCTAATCAACATGTCGTACAGTAGCCAACTCTAATGTATTAAAGAGCTTTTAGTAAATTGCATCACCATTATCGCTTTAAAAAAAGAAATCATTCCATTGTTGTCCCCAGGTCTGATGGCACAGAAGCAGGCTTATGATTTGATTACTCATACTTTGGAAATATTGGTGGGGGGGCTGGCATTTTTCCAGTCCTCTGCAGCTTTCCTGGTTTTCAAAGCCCTATTAAAAATTGATATTGATGGACAAGATTGCTTTTCAGCTTTCACAGTATGGAACGGTCCCTCGAGTACAGGTTGCATAGTCAACATCTGTGAAGGGGGAGATCTCTGCTCTGCAGCTTGTGAGGGTTAAATTACCCATCCCTGCCCCCAAGTTAGGAAGCGGGATCAGAGGCTGATGCAAAGGTGGGTGGCTTTCATGCAATCTCATTCTCAAATCAGAAGGGAGCACTGAACACCCCGCTGTGACCAGAAACAGCCAAGCAACCTAGGTAGCTCCCTTCTAAACAGAAGAATGCAAAAAGATCTGAAAACACCAAATAAAGCTTCTTATTCTTTGTGGGACTGGCCAAAGAGTGTAAGGCCTGGCCCCTCAACAGTTGCTTGAATGGGGAGGACGTCAACTTCATGTACCGCCTTTCACTGTTGCAGCTGCAGTCTACTCCTTCCCCGATCTCCAGGCTTGGTTTGCAGTCTTGGTTCCTGCGCATTTGCTGTGCCTTCAGCGGCGTGTTCACTGGGATGGAAAGTGCTCAAGTGGTGGCCCTGTCACGTAGCATGCTCCGAGTTATGTAATCAAATATTTCATAGGGTTTTAAAACTACCAGTGCAGAGAAGAGAAAGCACTAAACGAAATGCCCATGGAGGACAAACAATGAATTAGGTCATCTATTAAATTTTTCATCTCTTGAGTCTGCTCAAGCCCAGTAGCATCCAAAGCAGTATAAATCTGAGAATTCATGGTCTTAAAATGAGCAAGTAATGGATGAAGAGACCATTAGGTGATAGGTATACAAGGAGATGTATTCCTATTCCCCCCCCCCACCCCCACCTCTT
>VZTL01000231.1:22449-51740 GCA_013400535.1 Scopus umbretta
CCCTTTTTTTTTTCTTTGTAAATGCAGCAGGAAGACTTCTGTTGGCAAAGCTGACTGCGAATCTGCCTCGGGTTTATCAACCTCCTTTCATATTGCGCTGAACGTGACTCATCTGCTTGCATAGCAAGGTGGATAATACAGCAGGGATGAAAGACATTTGACGAAGTCTGGTGCAACTCAGAGAGGAGCAAACTGATTTTATTTGATAAAGGATAAATGTGTACAAATCAGACCAGAAGAAAAGTCTCTTGTCTTAACTTTCCTTCTCCACCCTCCCACCGCTGCAGTCATGTAATCAAAATTCAAACTACGGTACATGGGCATAGCTCCCTTGCTATCACTGGAGGTATGCTGTCTCATGCCAGCAGAAAATATGACCCTTGTGCTTTAGAGCAGGTTTGCTCAGTTTTGGTTATTTCCCCTTGTTTTTTTAGTGGTTCAAGTTGTTTTCTCGGGACACTATCGCACCATTTGATAGCCTAACATATACTAATGACAGGGCGAAAATAATATTCTATTTTTCTGCCTTCTCTTCCTTGACTTTTCATCCTGTTGTCCCCTCGTTGAAACTTTTTATCAGCACTTGAGCAGGGAAGAGGAGAAATGCTTTTTCACGCTCTAAGCCTGTCAGCATGGTGATGCAGAACAGGGAGAAAAAGGCTTTGCTTCTGCTTTGTGATTAAAAATAAACGAGTTGCGTAGTAATTTTGGTTACCTTTGTTTCACAGAGTGAAGTCTGGCGCGGTCCCTCTGTTTGTATTTCTAGCTATCTGGCACTGGGATGCTTGGCGCAGTTTGGGTTGATGCAGACTAGGTGGAGTAAAACGGAGCCCGTAGGGCGAACGGCGCAAGGCTGAGGAAACGTGCACGAAAACAGACTGCAGATGGGCGAGATAAACAGGATCCCCGGGCTGCGACTGAGTAGGCAGGCCTCTTTAATGGCTCTTAGCAACGCCCCTGCTTTGACCCTCCTCATATGTGAGGAAAATCAAATCAATACACTGTTCTTCAAACCACGATGCTGCAGCAGCAGCAGGGCATTGTGGCAGCCTTCGGCTCTTAAATTCATCAACGCTTTCCAGTTTGCTGAGCTCTGGATATCCATCCCTGCATCTCTGCTGAGGAAGACCCCGACTGCATCTTTAATCGGATCGCTTGAGCTCCCATGTACCACCTTCTTCTTATTAGCAAGTATTAGGTAGGCAATTTTAAAGTGCTTTTGGATTTGCAGGCAGCTTTAACGGTGATCTGAGAACTCTATTGTATTCTCTGTAAACATAGCAGAAGCCTCTCTTTAAAACCTGCTCTGTTTTAAGTCTTGCTTTCCTTCTGTTTTTGTGGTTGGGCAGGGGGGATTTCTGGTTTTCCTTCTTCTTTTTTTTTTTTTTTACCAATGTTGTAGCCGATTTGTGCTTTTGGAAAAGGATATTCCCTCGTTGATCCCTCCCCTGTTCTGCAGAACAGCTCTAACCGGTGCCATACAGTTACTTTCAGTGTTGATGAACATCTGTTCAACCATCTCATGTACAGGGCAGGCTGCTCACTCTTTTATTCTTTAATTTTCCGGTGTGTACTTCAAAGCTGCAGATCAGGACTCGACCCACTAAGTGAGTTCTGCTTTGGTTCTAGAGATGGCTAACAGAGGACCAAGCTATGGCTTAAGCCGAGAAGTTCAGGAAAAGATTGAACAGAAATATGACCCGGAATTAGAGTCTAGGCTGGTGAACTGGATTATTGTGCAGTGTGGAGAACAGATAGAGCACCCTCCTCCTGGAAGGCAACATTTTCAGACCTGGTTGATGGATGGAACGGTAAGTGTTTTGTCCAGTTATATACTTGCATGGGTTTATATGCACAGTGTCCTTATTTTCTGTCTTCATCTAGCTAAATTGGCCGGAGCTCGGGGCCAGTGCCTAAGTAGGTGTTTTAGCATCTGATTTATTTCCTTTTGACCAGGAATCTTAATCTGAGAAGATAATTATTCTGCTAGTGCACTGGGATTAGCACAGTACTTATGATTCTTCTGAGTCATGCACGTTATATATGACTGTGACTCATTCCTTCAGCACCTTTTCTCGCACAGTTAAATGAGATCTGCTTTAAAATCAGATGAGTACTTCCCACTTTAAGAAATAACCGGTGTTGACAGGGAAAGGTGAAGCGATATAGAAAATCTGAAGGATTGGATCATGTCATAACTGTTTTCTTCTTGGGAATAATTCTGTAGCTAAAACAGTGTATTCCATTGGTTTATCGAACAACAGGCAGATGCGGCTGTTTGCAGTGGGCTGTAAGAATACGCTAATCGTTGAATCTCTGCCAAAGTGACTTTAACAGTATTTCAATTGACATTGCTTATTTTTTTGGCTCGGGCATGTGGTTTCTCCTCTGTCAGTTGTTACATAACCTTTACCAGTGATTGCTTTGTTGTTTCTAGCAGATTAGGATTTATATGGTCAGGCTATTGCCATCAGTTAATGAAAGCTTTAATGCATTTCTAATATACTCTGATTAGTATCAATTCACTTCTTTGCTTTTCATTGAAGAAATTATGTCCCTGGCAGAATCTGGCCAGGTCAAAGGCGTTTTGCAGCGTCATTTCATGTGCAGAAATTGCCTTCTAGTTTGGTGACTGCTTTCTAATGTTGTTTCTGTATTTATCTCTCAGCTGTTATGCAAGTTAATAAACAGTTTACATCCGAAGGGAAATGAGCCCATTGCAAAGATCTCTGAATCAAAAATGGCTTTCAAGCAGATGGAACAAATTTCTCAGTTCTTAAAAGCTGCTGAAATCTACGGAGTAAGAACAACAGATATTTTCCAGACAGTGGATTTATGGGAAGGTAAAAATAATAAACTGGAAGTCAGCTTGCAGTCTTCATTTTACTTTGCTTTGATGTGTTATAATGGTGCATTTTGTCTAAGACATATTCTCTCATGTCATTATCTTTTGTTTCTGTTTGCCTTACCTCATTACCATGTTCTTCCGGTGGTGCATTATCTCCTCTGAGGGATTTATATTGCCCTGAGGGCATAATGGAGCCTTTCCAAGCTCATGTGTTATAGAAAAGCCCATCATTCTGATAGAAATCCACAGACCTAATAAAACAAATGTTCTCTATGCTAATTATTTCCAAGTAAATAGCTTCTAATAGCGAATATGGAAACCCCTTATTTTCTGATGACAGGATTTTATTGCAGTTTTCAAATTATAAGCAAAGCTTAAATTAGAGCTATAAAATGCATTCCCAGGAGCATCTATGCCTCTGTGGAGCTTCTGAGGGCTCGATGACTAGCGAGAAGCAAAACTCACTGCTAACACCATGTTAGCTGAGCATCTCTCACTAAGGATACAGTCTTTAGAGAGGTCACTATGGCAACAGCAAAAAATTTCAGAGTGCCCCTGTGGTTTTGCAGTAACCCAGGTGAAGGCTATCTCCATCCCATGCTCGAAGTGGAAACGGCCACGTTCTAGTTCCTGGAGAGCGGAGTCATTTGTGCATTCGTATGGCTGGTTTTGCCCACTTCTGTGGTGATGCCTCTCTTCCTGGTGCTCTAACCAAACACGCTGTATATCCCGCATCTCTCTGGACAAGGGGAGGCAAAATGCTTTGTGTGAGCACTCAAAACAAGGACAGCTGCAGGGCAGTGGAAGGGTCAAAAATCTGCCATGAGAATGAGACGGTGGGAAGAGGAAAGCAATCCATTGAGAAAGCTGGTTTGTGTAGGAACACAGAGGGAGCGAAAAAAGTGGGGTCTAGTTTCACAGGCTGTCGGATATGTGAAAGATGTCACTCCTGCGAAGGACAGTTCGAGGAATGAAAGACTAGGAAGCTCTTTGTGGATAGAAGGGAAGGATGTACTGACAGTTGGAGTTACTGGGGTCTGTAATGTTCTCAGGGTGCCAGATTTGCTTGACAAATCCTGCCTTAGGGCACAAGGGCAGGATTGCTTCTTCCAGTTCAGTCTTCAGTGCTTCATCCAATCTACCTTTCAATGCCTTAAATGAAGGGGTTTTTGCTTCCCTGGAGTAACACCCCCCAACCCCCTCAGCCTAGCAGGCTGTTGAAAGAGAAGCTTCATCTATCTTGTGAGGGATGATAATAGCTCATTTCAGATGCTGTTCTTTGCAGTCTTTTGCGTCTCATCATGGTGTCACACCATGCAGATGAAAGTATGGTACATTGATCCTTACGATGAAAAGGACTTGCTCTGAAAACAAAAAGCTCCTAATGATGGTGGCGTTCTCCTCATTTCTCTTCCTTTCATTCACCACCTTTTCTCACCAGATGTAAGGAAAAAAGTTAGTAACTTCCAGAGGACAGGAAGTCAAAACACAACTCGCAGCCTAGGAGGGAGACATGCAAGACTTGTCTTCACTGTTATTTTAGGACTTCCCAAAACTAATCTGTGTCTCCTCACTTTCCCACTCTCTTTTTACCCTCCTGCTGCTCATTTCAGTGCTGAGATGAAACAGTATGTCGCTCCAGCATTGAGTCACTGCAAGCTTGTTGTGTCTAACCATAACTCTGACCTCTAGCATCTGCACTGCTTCAGGGCTGAATCGTCTGAACCTGGAAGCATTAGCTGGACAGAAAGGACAGTCTCTTTTTCACTATTTCATAATTGCTGTGCTCCTACACTTCAGGCCATAGCCTCTTTAGAAAGCGAGGCAATGGCAATGTCTGTTTATAGGGAAAGAAAAGCACGTGTGACTGAAAAGCAGCTTTTCTCTGGCACTAATTGTTTTCTGAGAGCTTTTGCTTTGAAATTCTTAGTAATGATTAATGAAAATGTTTTACAATGCAATCTGCTGTTGGCTGTTTCGAACTCACTCAGTCCATCTGCTGCATTTTTCTTTATCTCTGTGACTTCTTGGTCCAGGAGAATTTTTGCCTTTCTTTTGGTCCTTTCTTACATAAATGTACTGTGCTGAGCAGCTTTCCCTAATCCATGCCCGAGATATTGCATTCACTGTTTTTTACAGATGCCTCCCCAGTATATTTTCCAGGCAGGCAAGAGGCAACTGTACCTCTGAGTATTTGTTCAGCCTTTGCAAAACAGGATTTCAGGAATACTCTGCAGAGCAGTTCTGTGTCTTTGGGTCTGAACTTTCCCCTTTCTGGACCGGGAGAAGACGACCTTCCAGCCGGGTTTCCCCCAAAAGAGAAAGGCTTAGCGTAAGAAGTGACCAGGGGGCCCTTCCTCCTTGTCCAGGCAGCACCAAGATCCTGGACGGGGCTGTGCTATTCAAAGCATGCTGCAGAGGACACTGAAGATGCAGAAGAAAGGCCGTCAGCGTGGGTGCCTGCAGCATGATTCAGGGAGGCTGAGGCTGAGGCTGGGGGCCTTTCAGGTGGCCCACGTGGCTGTCAACGAGCAAGAACTGGAGCCGAGGGAAGGCACTGACTGCAATTTTCTGCAAAGAAAATCTGCTGCAGTTTTCCGCAAAGAAAATGTCAGGGTCAAGCCTGGCTTCAGAGAATGCGTACGATCCCTTCTGTCAGGTGGCTGCAGAGTTAGGTGACTTTCTCAGCGAGGATTTAAAATTTTTCACGGCCCTTTGTATGCTGACCGCCGAGCCCCTTGTACCCTTTGCTGGCAGAGGACAAATGTCACAAGACCACATGGATTGGGGGCTTTCCCCCCACCCGCAGCACCCCTCGTATGCAGCAAGGAGGTTCCGCAGCGTGGGGCCTCGGCCGTGGCTTTGTTTCGTCACATGGCGCTCGCCTCCCACTTGGTCTGTTTTTCCCCTCCAGCGTCTCCCACTCACCACTGACAAATAAAGCGGAGCTGAATGCAGAGCCGGGAGGGGGGGAGCTGCCAGATGGCTCCGCGAGGCTGCTCGTCATATTTTGCCACCCATCTTTTGTTTCCTTTTCTTTTTTTTTTTTTTTTCCCCCTGCGCTTGCCATCATTATTCAGCCCATTCACTTTGCAATCCTTCTCCACATCCCTCTTCATCCCAGTCAGTCACCGCACTCCTTGTTATAGGGGAGGCGTCCCAAGGACGTTGTATGTGGCATCTGTTACAGCATATGGTACATCTGCTGCTTCGGGGAGCTCTGAGTGTTTCTGCCTCGCGCTCTTCCATGTGCGCCTGTGTACGCGTGCGCGTGGGATGTCGGCTCTTCAGCTGCCCTCTCTTAAGCTAGGACCCCGTCTGATGCAGTCTGCGGTAAAAAAAATGCAGTAAAACGGGGATCCTGGGTGGCTGACAGCTTGTTTTCTGAGCAAATGGTCCCCTGCAGATAGGACTGCTATAAACCTTAATAGGCTGTTTGACAGCCACAGTTGGAAGCTGCTAGACGTTTTCCGTTTTAGGGTGTCTTCATCACCTCAGCCAGTGCGTTACGCATTTAGGTTTGTAGAAACTGAAGCCTTGGACTTCAACTACCTATAGTCAGGATGATGCGTAGCATAAACGCAGAATGTGCAACGCTCTCTTCCCTCTACGCCCCAGCTGGTCTACGGTGATTTTCGTTAATACTGGTCCGCCGGAGGCATTTCTGAAATCTGTTATCCTCATCATGTCTCTAGTATCTCATGTTTTTATGAATGGCTTATTTTCCCATGTGAAGAACTTACAGTCAAAATCAGATCTGTTAACTTGGTAAATTATTTTAGGAAAGAGAAAGAACTGGAACAGAAAGACGGGGAAGGGAGCCATAGAAACACTTATGGAAGGATTTCAGAAGAAGGGAGAGGCAAAAGGCAGATTTTCAGCAACTTACCACCTCACACAATTGGAAATACGTGCTGCAACTCGTTTTTGCTAGAAAGTTTTCCAAAAGTTACCATGTCTGCACTGGGTAGTGTGTTAGAGTCTGTCTGACTCTGCAATTTTATCTTCCCTGCCCTTTTCACACCAAGTGACAAAGTGCAGAGGAAGAACTAAGAAAAAAGGAGTAAGCTTAACTTTTTAAAAATTTCTGTGTCTTTTTTTTTTTTTTTAAATTCATTGGAGGAATCAACAAAAGATGTTGATCAAAAAGGAAAATTCATTTATTATCCTGATTTTGGAAGGAGAGGCAGGAGGAGGGAATACCATTTTAAAAATGTAAACTGTTGAAAATGAGCCTTACATTTCAAAGGTATGAGTTACCCTCTTGGAAACCTGGTGAATTGTCAGCTAAGAGGAAGGTGTGCCTCTATGCAAGTGATAGGCAAGTTCATCCCTCTCAAAAATGATGGGATAAATTATCCCAAGAAGCTTTGCACTCGCTATTGTTTATGGGGGAACCTAAAGAACCAGTGATGACCAGATACGTAACTTTTACTTGGCTAAAGATGAGATGAGCCCTGACTTTTTGAAATGAGGAATGAACTGAGTTAACATAGCAGGGGAGAAAGTGGAAGAATAGCAGACTGGATGGCAGGAACAGAAGGTATGAAACTGCACAGCATCGATTTTTGGCAGCCTGAGAAAGGAAGTGTGCTGGAAGGATCTGAGAGGTGTTTTGGTGGGTAAATTGGGAAGGACCGATGCACCTTATCTGCACAGAACCTCTCCAAGACTGTCGTGAGCTCTGTTAGGGAGCTCTAATTCCAGGGACTGTCTGCAATTGCCAGGGGTTAAAAGGTGGGATCGGGCTTACCAGTCACAGGTGAAGAAACAGAAACGTGGCACAGTTATTTACCACATTGTTCTCCTTCAGCCACCTTTTACTGAGTATAGTACTGTTCTTTGTACAGCAAAGTGATCTCTCCTTAGGAGAAAATTTTGCAAAAAGGATTATCTAGAAGGACTTAAAATAACGTGAGGGAAGGCATGAAATTAGCCAGAGGCCTGGAAACCTGGAAATGTCTGAATTGTCAAGTTTCACTTTAACTCCTTCCCTTTGATGACTCTTAATAAGCTTCTGCTTGTCAGTACCTCCATTTCAGCAACGGTAAAATAGCATTTATAATGCTATTAATGCACTTTTTCAGGGGAGCTGAGTGAGTTAATTAATACATTGGATAAGACTGTTTATCAGCGTGCCAAGCTCTTTGTTGTGCAAGGATTTCTTGTATTAATCTCACTGTCTGGCTTTCTAGGGAAGGACATGGCAGCAGTGCAGAGAACCTTAATGGCTCTAGGCAGTTTGGCAGTCACCAAGGATGACGGCTGCTACAAAGGAGATCCATCCTGGTTTCACAGGTAAAGTCCAAAGCGCAGCTGCTCAGAGCTGTCTTCCCTGGGAAGCTGGTAATATCGTCTGCCTTTAGGCTTTAAGGAAATTTATTAGGAAAGGAAGGGAAGAATCTTTCCAAAGTTTCCTTGTAATGGAGAGATTTTTCTCTCCAGAGTCTAGAGGAGGGAAGCAAAGACCCAAGCAGGCAGCAACATTTTCTATCTTTCACTGGTTCCCAACTTTATCAACATCACTGCTAGGCCCACATCTTACTATATCTTGGTGGCCTAAAATTACACCAGGGCTGCTTAGTGAGGAGCCCTGTGGGAGCTGTCTAGCACGGCCTTTTCTCTTGTAGCCTCGTCATGCCACCTTACGTGTCCCTCCTGCCCTAGAGCTGGGACAACACTACTGGCTGGCACCAGGACTGAGGAGCACATCGCTCATGGCTCCAGCCCTGGTTTCCTCCCAGAGGTGCCCTTTTTGAACAAGGCTGTTATAGGCTGTGTTGGTGTGGATGTGTGTGTACACGCGTAGGAACCCTACTGCATGGTTGGCTTTTGGTAGTGCACACAGGGAGGAATGCGGCATCCTGCTCCAGGCATCTTCATGGCATATCCATCTTGCTGGGTGAGGGGCCCATGCCAATCACTGAAGAAGAGACATAATTTTCTTGTCCATTGACATTATCCCTGACTTCTTATTCCCAAGAAGGAGAGCAGCGATACTTAGGAAATTCAGCCACCAGTTTTCATGACATTCATCTATTTAGCAGCTTCAGCTAATCCTCTATATCCATTTATGAAGAAAAGGGAACGAAAATGGCAGCAGCCATGCAGATATGTGTGTCTGAAGTAACTGGCAGGAAAAGTGTAGTTTTGCCTCACATCAGATAACAGACTGAAAGACTAATGAAGACAAGGCTGTCGTGGACGTCTGCAAACCCCCATATAGTGACCCTGTTACCGAGCAAAGAGAAGACATGAAGCCTCCTTCCATTTTTCACCAAACCAAAAATGATTTCGTTTTCTAGTCGTCTTTTTTCTTGAGGAATACTACTTATATGTGAAGAATTCTCTGTCTTGGCAAAGCTGTTTATTTGCCCTAAAACTCCATTTGTTTTGGCTAGGGAGGCTGAGAAGTGGGGACAGGAAGAGAAGGAAATCCTCCCATCGTTAGCCCTTCTGCCCCACAGGCGTATTTTTGACAGGAGAGTCTGCCATCCAAGAGTATTTCCTGTGGCGAAATGTCTGAGGCATATTAGCAGAAAAAGTGCTGGCTGCTTGTCCTTGATTTCATTGAATTTTCTGATGTCTAGGTGAGGCTCAGCAAATGCAAAGCAAACTTCACTCGGTTTGTCTTAAACCTTGAGCTGGTTTAACTGAGGCTAAGGGAGACCTGAATTTTAGGTGAATAAGTGCAAACTCCTATGCATTCTTCATATGAAATTAGTTTAAATTAACTTAATACAGTCCACAAAGAGATTTGTATTTGTTGAATATAATTGGGTTTAAAATTCAAATCCAATTACAAGCTTTAATAGAAACCAGACATGAAATCACTATGACCCAGGCAGTCTTATTTGTTTTATGTAACTAAAACAAAGTCCTACGTGGAAAAATTAATTTTCATCTGGACTCTTAATTGTGGGTGGGAACAGTTTTCATTGGCATAAAGGAAGATGTGATCACCTCCCTTCTCCCCTAGCTGTCTGTCCTGCCCATACTGCTTGGATAGCCAAACCCTATCCATTGCAGCTCCTGAAATACCATTTTCTAGCCACTGCCTTAAGGAGCACTGGTGTTATTTCTATAAGGAAATAACATATGGCAGATCAGGAGCTGTTTTCTGAGTAGCTTACCCATCCATGCAGGCAGATCAAGCCCCCTCACTGCCACCCAGTGTTAGTCATGAGTCAGGGCTTTCAGGCCGATCCTTAATCACCTTAAGTTAAATTGAAAGAAGTCAAGATTAAATGGAGTAAGAGCATCCATGCAGGGTTGACAATGATTAAGATGCCCCCACACCTGAGCTAAGCCGTTTATCCTTCCATTGCCAGTGTCTCACACACCCAGCCCCACCAGGCCTGATGCCCCCTTCCTTGTGTGCCCTAGCGAGGTTCATGGACCTTGCAGTTTGGCAGCCACAAGCACTGGTGCAAAGTTGGCGTAAAAAGCTGACAGATCTGCGTGGTCAGCTCAGTTTGAGGTAAGGGTGATGCCAGGTGGTGGCAGACAGGCCAAATGGAACTTGACAGTAGTGTGGGACGCTGAGGGGAATGGACTTGCCCCCACCTCTTTTTCTTACAGTCTCGCTTAAGGCTATTTCCACCAACCTAAAACCAAAGCGCAAGTACATGTTGTTGTCTGTACGACCATCATATACTAAATGTGGTGCTTATGATGGTGAAAACAACACTGTATGATTCAAACTGTATATGTAATCAACTTTTATTAGCATATCCAGACTTCCCTTTGCTCTCTCTTTTCATTTCTTCTTTGCAGTTCTTGGGGTTTTTTTCCCGTTTGTAGTCACATTTCAACTTTCTGTAGAATTGCTCCACAACACAGCTGAAAATTCTAGGAGGAAAAAGAAAAAAATAACAGAATGTGTTCCTGGGATTTTAATTGAAATAAAAGCAGACACAGTGAGCCTGAGATTCAATCAGGTAATAGGAGTAGTTCTAAAAACATCCTCTCGTGGAGATCCTGGCAGTAGTTTGGTGCCTGTGTAAGGATTCTGGAAAAGAAATTAAGCAGCAGTGAGAGGGGGTTGCTTTCTGAGGTGCCCGCAGTTCTGCATGCCTCGCTCCAAAACAGCATGCATTTTGGCAAGAGCTGTGGGATCTGAGAGCCTGGGACGGGCTTCTGTAAGTCCTCTTACTAGCCTACACAGTAACACTGGAGACTCGTTCTGAAAACTGACAGGTCAGTACTGATTTCCTGTGGATCTTTCCCACCTTTTTGCTTTGCTGGGCTTTCATGCAGACATGGGTTCGTCTCCTGCAAGGACCGGAACACCCTGAACCTAGCAAAGAGTTTTAAGTGTGTTTTTGGACTCAAGCCAGCGCGCTCAGCACAGCACAGGATCAGACCCTCACCGAGGGGATCATGTTGATGGTTTTCAATCACAGCAGGCACCTCATCTAGCATTCTCATCTAGTGGTGGGGTGGGGAGAAAAAGGGAATTGTAAGGCGATGCCATATTGGAGGGTAACCTGATCCCAGGACAAACAGACACAGCAGGGAGAAAGATTGTACCTGGGTGGGAGTAGAATCTGGTCGACTGAAAGCCTTCCTCAGTCTGGGGCTCTGCTTATTCATACGGCTTATTTGGCAGCAACAGACTGATCTGTCTCCCTGGTAAATTACTTATTTTCCCCACTTTGTATAAATGAAAGATTAATCCAGGATGAACATTTCTCACAAGGCAGCAGAGTACAAACTTTTGTGCTGCTTCTTAGCAGCCACTTTTGCCCTCAGTGCTGTTTGCAGGGAAAAGAGGCTCCTTTTAAACACCAACAAAGGTTCATTGGTCCAAAGGGCTTTTGAGACCAGGGACACCGAGCAAAAGTGGTCCGTATGTTTTGATAGGAGATAAAGGACTGTCATACACTTAAGGCACAGGTACGAAGGGCAAAGTCTGTTGCTTAGAGGAGAGAGATTTGGAAATGGCAACAGAGCAATTTTTCTATCCTAGGGGCAGCCATCATCTGCTCTGCAAAAATGAGCAAGCCACTTCTCTGTCCCATTGTTTCTCCCCCGTACGTTCAGCTCTTATTTACTCTGCTGAGTTGAATGATACCAATTCGTACTGTTGCTGGAGATGGGTATCAACTTGTGTTAGAGCACAGGTAAGTGTCTCATTGATCAGATCCCATGGACTACAGCTTTTAAGGGCTAGAGGGCTTAACACAAATTAATCCTATCATGAGTGTTATATACAGCACCACAGAAATATTTTACCTGTCAGAGCTGCTGGAGAAGTCCCTTGGGGTTCTTGAGTAAGTGCTACAGTGAAAGTCTGACATGTTGTAGGTTCGACTAGAGCATTACTTCTAACCGCAGGAAAGCAATTAGCCCAGCCAGCGTTGTCCAGCCCATGGGATGGTGCAAATGAAATATTGCATTACAGGGGGAACGTCTGTTAACATGAGGCGATTTCAGATTGCTTTTCGTGGTCCTCTCTCTGGGCATATGCAGAATGACGGTATGTCTATGTTGCTCTCTTGTGTGTATCTGGACAGGAAAGCACAGCAGAATCGACGAGGATTTTCAGAAGAGCAGCTTCGTCAGGGACAGAACGTAATAGGCCTTCAGATGGGGAGCAACAAAGGAGCATCACAGTCGGGTATGACAGGCTATGGGATGCCAAGGCAGATTATCTAAAAGCATCTCTGTCTGTAGAGAAAACACTCCTTCTGCAGCATGGTCTGATTAAAAAAGAAAAAAAAAAAAAGAAAAAGAAAAAAAAGCTCATTAGTTCCCTTTCTGCCTGTTTTTTAATAGTTAGTGCTTTCTGAGGTTCGGGGTATTTTCGGTTTGGTTTGTTTTATTTGCAGCTGCAAGAGTTCATCTAGGCACTTGGGTTTTCGTGGTGGTGTGTGTCAGTTCACAGCACGTGCGCACTGCTGCCTCCTACTTTCCACTTCTGAACTATGCAAAGACAATTATTCTGTATTAATTTATTTGCAAAGTGTTATCTTCTATATTTGTCTCACACTTGTATTTCAACCAGTAACCTCGTTCTTCAATTCAGTGATGATATTGTTTGACCTAAGAATAAAGACAAATTAAAGACACCTATTAGACTCATTATTTAAAGGAGGTAAAAGCGATTAAAACCAACAAACATACGGTACAGCTCTGAGGAGGTGAATGTTTTGAATGGTTAATCTGTTTTGTCTCTAACCCAGAGCCCTCCCTGAGTGATCCTTGCTATAGTGTTTACAATCTGTGTTACAAGTTCAATTTAGTGTTTGTCTAAAGGCATGCCCAATGTATTCACCTAAAAAGAGGAAAAGATTTATTATCCTTTGAGTCTGATTTATGTAGTCCCACCCAAATTAGCTCAGATTTCCCTTGACCTAGTGTTCTGGGTTGACTGCAGCTGGCAAACTTGTGGGTTGAGGTAAAATCAGTTTAATAGGGAAAGCAAAAACTGTGTGAAAACATAGCAAAATAAGGAATTAATTCACTACTTCCCATTGGCAGATAGACATCTAGCTACTTCCGGGAAAGCAGGGCCTCAGCATGCCTGATGGTTACTTGTTACCACAGACATCCCCCTTTCCTCCTCCATTTCCCTGAGCTTTTGCTGCTGATCACGACCATATGATATGGGATAGCCCTCTGGTCAGCTGGGGTCAGCCATCCCAGCTGTGTCCTCCCAGCTTCCTGCTGACCCCAGCTGTGGGGGCAGAATGAGAAATGGAGAAGACCTTGACAATGTGCAGGCACTGTTTAGCACTAGCCACTGCGTTGGCGTGTCATCAACACTGCTTTAGTCACAAATCCAAAGCACAGCACCCTACAGGCTGTTGGGGAGAAGGCTAACTCCATCCCAGCCAGACTCGGTGCACCCAGCAGCAGGCGAGTCTCCAAACTCAGGGAATTCTTCACCATGCAAGGGCAACCTGTCAGAAAGAGGTGAGAACAGGCTTTACCTTGTGATAGTTGATACTATACCAAAGAAAACGCAAAACAAGGCATGTTTTCAAATGCAAAGGAATAGAAAAAAAGTACCAGAATACTTCTGACCTCAAAAACACACACAATGCAAATTCAAATAATCTGTTATGCTCACCTGTGATGGGCTGTAAACGCACCTGGTGGTTCATTTTGGGACAGTTTGCTGGAAAGTCAATAGAAGAACTTGTTGACATAGTCATCTGGCCATAGAAGCTTACCAGAGCAGGCTGACCTGCTAGTCAGTGCAGGTTGCCTCGTGGCTGTGTGGCACATACACTTGGGGGATGCACACTATTTTCTCTGCACGGTTTTCTTGCTGTTAACTATCTCTTCTGGCTTCGCTCGCAAAGCCCAATCACTTCTTCCCCACTTGCCTGTGGGGAGGGAAACATGATAATTGAACTCTGTAGGCTTTTTTTTTTTTAGTTCATGACAGACTTCCAAGAAGGCCTGAAAATGTAATATCTGGGCAGGTAACAAACGAAGGGTAATCTGATCTGACAGGTGTCAGAATGCCGACATGTATAAGTAGGGGGGACTGCTGTCTGGGTTTGAACCTAGTGACATACGGTGGCAGCTAGTTGTCCACTAAGTAGCCCTGGAGCCAGTGACACACAGATTGCTGTGGCTTCAAAAGTTTCTACCTCTGAGTAAACTGAAGGGGTGATTTCCCAGCTCAGATAAAGCTCTATCCTCCCTGTCAGGAGAAGGATGGGAATAACACCTCCCCACTTCAGTGAAGCTTTTCTGAAGCACCGTGGAGCACAGCAAGTGAGAAGTGATGTAAAGGTCACATTACATGGTTGGGGCTGAGGGGCTCTATAGCATGTGCCACTGACAAGGGCTTGCCCTCACTTGTACCTTCTCTTATACCTACTGGGGGATTTTGGCTCCCCCACTGTGCTCTTTTCAAGCACTTTTTTGTTTACTACCTGCTTAAGGCTATTTTTCTGTTATTTAGGTGAATTAGCTCAGCAGGGGACCAGATGACCACCCCAGATGGTGCATGTGGGGTAGGAGCTCACCTTTCAGCTGTGGTGGGGCATTATCTCAGTGCAACGTATAGCACATAAATTCCCTCTAGATATTACATTAGATGTAACATGAAGAGAATAACAGTTTCTCTTACTAAAAGCAAATAAGTCAATAAGAAAATCTGGGCTTATGGCAAGATAAATGACTGCTACCAGAAATTTCACTTTTGTGCATGTAAACAACAACCATCTTCCCCTAATAGAAACTAGAAAGTCACAGCCACAGCAGACAAAACGGCTGGATGAGAGGAGCTGGAAGAACTGTCTTGCAGGTAAGAGGTCTGAGAGGTCACAGGCTGACCCTTCTGCCCCACACCACCTGCATGGGGGACACAGCCTGCGGGAGATGGACCTGAGCTTGATGACCTGGGTCTTCCCACTCCGTTTGGCTGGAGAATTGCCATCCTGTATGTCTGGAGACACCATTTTTAAGTGCCACACGCCAGTTGCATTCCCAGGGTATGTTACTGATTTTCTCTATCCCTGATGCCATGCTGTGGCATCACCTGCCCCTCTTCTCTGTCAAACTTTCTCCCTGACCTTACAGTCATCAGAGGGGACATGGGCAAATTCAGGTCCCAGCCATTAGCACAGCTGGCTCAGAAGAGCAGGCAGACCTACTGGTCGGAGCAGTGGTCCCTCTAGCCCAGTGCTCTGCCTCTGGCAGTGGCAAAAGACGAGGCTACTTAGAGCACTTGAGCCTGGCTCCTTTCTGCGGTCCCTGCCCTTCCTTCTGCATCAGCATTTGCAATTGTTGCAACAGGGTGCATCCCAGCGGAGTAAATACCATTCGCCAATTAAATGTTCTTTCATCAAAGCTACATTCCCTCATTAAATGTGCTTTCATTAGGTTTGGCATTCTAACAGCCTCACTGAAGTTACAGAAAACATTGTGCGCTTGCACAGCAAAAAAAAACCCATGGTAATTTTAACAAACCATAGTGGCAACAACAGCTAAGTGCTCCCGGAAAGAAAATCTACACCCCTGTGGCTGCAGACACAGGACCTGGTTAGTGTGGGAACAACAGCAAAAAAGACTGATTCCCCGGGATCTTATTTTTGGTACTCCCTCCTCAAGTTCACAACACATTCTTTCATTACCTTAAACCATCAAACTAATCAGGCTGTTAATGTCTGGTAGTAGATGCTGCAAAGTACACTTTATTCTGTGGGTTAATCTTATCCTTCCGTATTCCCATATGATGAATATAGAAACATTAATGTTATTATGAATTAAATATTAACACACTCTGGCTTACTGATGTTCTCCTATTAAAACATCCTTACTTGTTTACATACACCTTAAGCTAAGAAGTAAATTAATACAGTACAAGGCTAATTTAGTAACCAAGTTAGCAGGAAATGTTACCGTTTTTCTTGTATTAACAATAAGCTATTGTAAGTTTGCTTCTACTGCATCAAAAATGCTTATGCAGGTCTCCCAGAAGCCTGATTAATTTCTGTGACAACCTTCTGCATTGTTACTACTAAAAGCCTTGATATACATTAGAATAGAGACATACAGGAGCTTTGAACCCGTGCTGAAGGGTATAGCTTGGGATGGGGTGCCTGTGCGTTTCCTCTCCTAGCTATTGGGATCTCTAATGCTTAGGGGAGGGTTCCCTCTGCAGATGATGAACGTCTCACTCAAGGCTGTGGACTCAGTTTGACAAGTATGAGCTAAAGTAAAACCCCTCACGTGCTGCCTGTAACCTACAGCCTGGCTTTAACTTGGTCAACTATCCCAGCTTAAAACCAAAATAAAATGGGTTTTGTAAGCAAGTGCTTTAAATATGCGCCACCCCCACCACCAGCTATACCAGAGAAAACCCCATCCTAGCAGGCTGGACCACAAACATCTTAAACATTGTTGCCCTCGTGCTTCAGTTTGCCATACCTGTAGAAACGTAAATGATACTTATCTGCCTTCATGAAGCTTTGTGACCATGAGCTCATTATGGACAATTGCTTAGTAACTTCTTTTCAACACTAAGGTGGCATCTAATGGCCTTCTAAAAGGATGTTATATAGGTGTGTGAGTAAGACCCACATACATGAGCGTAGAATCCAAGTTTATCCCCATTTTTAAGGAGAGCATAAAAACAATACAACGAACAGAAAGTCAATATTTAAGTTCAGCCAGTTCAATTAAGCTGGAGCTTGAGGACTATTAGGCTAACATAAAGTGGCGTTTTAAATAAAAACTAACAAGGGTGAACGGCATGAAGAGGCTTCACTCTTCAGCAAATTTGTCCATAGCATCACCTTGCAACAGGCCTCTGCTGAACAGCATCCCCCATGCTCATCAGGGGTGTGAGGGGAAGGTGCTGCTGGCAGCAAAGGGCGCCAGCCAACCCTTCCCTTCTGCCTGCGAACTGCCAGCACGGGCTGCTCGCACTCCTGCCCCAGCACTTTCAGACCAAGCTGACTTGTTTTACTAACTGCTTAGGCCAAAACAGAGCCACCAGGGTGGAAGGGTGAGGACTCAGGACATGAGAGTTTCATTTCTGTCTCTGTAATCGATTGCATTTGGCTCTGGCTGCGCTGTTTGGCTTTGCCTTTGTTCGTGTATGAAAGCAGGGCTAATGCTCTCTTAACAGTGATAGCTTGAACAGCTCGGATGTTATTAGGATCAGAGATTTGGTAATGTCTCCGAACTAGAAATAAGCTTTAAGTATCTTGAGAAAGGAAGCGAGCACCTTTAGAGAAAAGAAATTCAGCCGTTCACTCTAAGCCCCTTTTGTGACTGCCATCGTAGTTCCTGAGCCAGGGAGTGAGGAGCCACCAAGCCTGCAGATGAGTGTGTGTGCACAGACAGGGATGTGTGTACACCCCCCTCCCCCCCCCAGCTATTTTGTCTTCTATAAACTGAAAAAGAAACACAGAAGCTGATTTTCTAATCTACGCATAAGCTACTAAGGCAAACAACCCACGACACCCTGAATTTAAGGCGATCCCCAAATAGACGGGGAGAGGAACAGCCAGTTTTGTCAGCACGTGTTTTGCGCACAGTATGCTCTTGGCTGGAAACATGTGTTTTCCCTCTCTTTGGGGCTTGGTGTCCTGCAGAAAGGGCGAGTGACAGGGGCACGAAGACAGCACAAGTGACTGCCAGGAAAACATGCGCAGGCAGCCACCTGTCCCCACTCTAAAAACAGACTTCCCTATTTAAACTTCACTGAGGTTGCTCTTCCTACCTGACTCTCCCAAACGAAAACACCGCAGTTCTGTGACTAAGATCAAGCAATAGAAAACCATGAGGTAAAATGGGAGGGGGGGATGAAAAAAAAGATATTAACTATTACTATAGGGGGAAAATCACAGCCTTGGATGGAAGGAAATCTTTCTCTCCTCATCTTGAAGTGTTCATGTGACAACACAGTGCGCAATGCTGTGACATTCAAGTAAAGTTACAATGCCATTTCTCAGATGCAGAAATACATTTGGCTGTAGTCCTATTGGATTTATAGTGGAAATTAGAGAGGTGACCTTTCTCCCTAATGAAATTTCTATTAAATGGCTCACTTTGGTAGCAGCCTTACTCTGTTATTGGGCAGGAGTAAATCCTATGCACTAGTGAGTTGGTGCTCTGCAGACCACGTGGCAGGTTTAATGCTTATGTCTACGTTCAGAAGAAGTGATGTCCAGAAATGGAGGAGAGGGCTCTGCTCTCCTCTGTTCTGAGGATCTGCAGGGCCAGGCTCGCCTGGCAAGGGGAGAGGTAATGCTAGAGGGAAGGAGGCGGCATCTCCAGCCATGTAGCTTGCAGGGGCTTGAAGCAGCACATGTCAGAGAGACTGATGGCTGCTGGGTATTTGCAAACTGGCTTTTAAGAAAGGATATGCATTGTCATCTGGTGAATAAAGATGTGAGGTGGATGAAAGCTTTTGTGTTGGCACAAAAATCAGCTAAATGCTCTGTTTCTCTCATTTCTTGTTAAGGAACAGAAAAAGAGAAGGACAGAAAAGAGCAGGGATTGTTTTTAGGAGCAGGTTTTGCATTAGTGTCATTATGAGTCAACACTTCATTCTAAGTTTCTTTGTATTAGCTCCCACACATAATGTAGATGGGTAGCTCTGCTGCTTCCAGCTCTTTCCAACACGCAACCCAAGAGATGTTGTTTTCATCAGGTTCTTAAAGATGCTGGAGCGCCTCCCCCTTGGATGTGCCTTAACACCCCCAGAGCTGCTGAGCACCTGATCTGGTCTTTGGGGGGTTGTCCCCTGGTAAAAGGGGAACAAAACCACTTCCCCATCTTGCAGGAAAACAGTCACATAAATGCAGGTCTGCCTTTAAAGTGCTTGGATACCATGGCAACATTGGTTTTCCAAGTGAATAGAAAAAGTTTTTGATGTAAGGAGGAAAAATCAATACTTCAGGCAGAGTTTGGAGGGTGTAAGTGGGATATCAAGGGAATCCGTGCATCTGCCAGGAGTGATCACCATCTCCTGGCACCCTTCGAAGAGACCTTTTCCCCTATCTGCCACAATAATTCAGAGGAATCAAGCATTGTGCCATAGTTGGGGCAGTGGTGTTAAATCAAAGCAGCATTTCTTGGATTCCCCCTACCTCAGAAGGGTATTTGTGAACATAGTTAATGGTTGGATTTGATGATCTTAAGGGTCTTTTCCAACCTAAATGATTCTACGAATCTATGAAGATGGGCTACAGCTGGGTCCCCACACAAGTAACAGCTGGAGAAGCTTTTAATACTGGAAAGCAAGAGTTTGAGCTGTAGCCAGGTGGATTTGGTTGCTAGATTGCATGAAGGAACTGCAGTGAAAGGTTTAGGTCTTGCCTGAGGAAAGATAAGGTGAGGTAAACAAAACTCAGGCTCATGTGCATAAGTTGAAGTGTATTTTGCTTTCCTGTTGTGGGAGCTTTTGCTCTGAGACAGTGTCCCTAAAGTGGCTCAGCAGGGGCTGCTGGGAATGTAGCAGAGCAGCTATTAATCCTTTTTGGCTGTTTGTTATTAAGTGCATTTTATTGCTGGAGCTGTTATTAACCAGGGGCAGCATGGCCACAGCTGAAAGTCAACTGTGTAGGAGTGTGGCCTTACGAAGATATCCTACTCCCGAGCACGTGTGATCTTTGCAGGAGCTGCTGGGGGCAGAGGACAGCTGGCTCACTTGAGAAAGGCTCATAGCTAAGATGTGCTGACTGCCACCGTGAAGGTTGATGTAGTGAGTTCTAGGGAATAGACCTGCAGCTCCTGAATCCTGGGAATGATTTTTCAGACTCCTGTGCACTCAGTTATCTGTCATTTGTGTCAGTGATCTACTGTTTTTATAATTTCTTAGTGTAATTAAAAAGTATTTGTGCTCAGGTCTCAAAAAGAGACCCACTGAAATCTTAGTGTGTGTTTTGTAAGAGATTTACTTAGCCCTGGAAGTCTCCCTGAAAAACAAAAGTTATT
Source organism: Scopus umbretta (assembly GCA_013400535.1). NCBI lineage: Eukaryota > Metazoa > Chordata > Aves > Pelecaniformes > Scopidae > Scopus > Scopus umbretta. The sequence continues at coordinate 42,710 of VZTL01000231.1, forward strand.
TTCTTTTTCTCCTGTGAAATGTTTAATTATGTGAATCCTTCCCCCCAGAAGTATTGCCATAAGCCAAGTTGTTTTATAAGATGCCAAATACAATGGCTGGAACAGATATGATGTTTTGTGTGTGTTTTAGTAAGTCAAGCTATTGCCATAACCTTCCAAGAGAGAATACAAAGAGAATATTATGTGAAGGTGATTGTTGTGGTAGGTTTCTCTGTTTTCTGGATGTGAAACACCTGTAACCAGTTGAGTCAAAGTAAGTAGAAAAAAAAAAATAGTGCATTTGTAGTAATTGGCTATTTTTCTTCTTTTTCCTATTCCTTCTCTGTCTTTTTCTTTTTATATACTTGACGTAGGATGAGGATCAAAAGGAAAATTATTGTTTACAGCCAGATTCAGCCGTCTCTCTATTTTGTAAAATGAATCCATGAATGATTCAACAGTTTTTGTGCTGTTTGCTTTTTAAGTGGGAGTTGTGAAATAAAAGCAAGCCATAGTACTGCAGTGTCACTGAAGCAGGCTGCATGAGTGAACATCACTTTGGCAGAATATGTTCTGTATTTAAAATGTCTGTCTCCGTGTAATATGATGAGTCCCTTAAGAACTACCTTCTGCAGTTGCTCTGTGAATTGCACTCCCACTAGAGTCAAGTACATCCAGGCAAATTGGATTATTAGCTGGAGATAAATGGACCCAGGGAGCACTTAACTGAAGGAGTGATGGTGCTCATGCCCTTCAACTAAGTACAAATGCTGCCTCTTACAAGAGCAGGAGGTATGGAGGAAGGAGGTTTCAGTTCTGAACACTGTCTGCTTTCTTTAAGAGGCTGTGTACTAGCTATAATGAGATGAATCATAAACCTTAGCATTCAGCTAGAATGAATCTCTAGTTTTGAAGGCAGTACATTTCAGAAAATGTTACCTTCTTCATAATAATTTTGAAATAAAAGGAGCGATTTAGCTTTCTGTTTAGGACAATCTTCTTGAAAAGGATATTGTTAGTTTAATCTCTACTGTAGGTATAACATGTGTCATTAAGGCCAGCTGCGTGCTTTAAACTCAGCGTGCTTTAAACTTCAAAACCTTTCCTTGCCGTGATATTTTTAGAGTATCAGTATCAGAAAATGGAGGATGAAAACAGCTGCATTTCTTTGTTTGCTTGCAATGTCACGGTGGTGAGAAGTGAGCCCCAAGAGGACTGTGTGGTCAGCAAAGTCTCCAACGGACTGAACTGCGCTGGTTGTGACTGGTGTAAGTGGGTGGTAAAGTGTGCAACACCCTGTGATGGGCAGAGAAAACAAAGGTGGTTCTGGGTTTGGTTTTTTTTGGTGGGTTTTTTTTTTTTTTTTTTTTTGATTCCTGGGTTCCTTATTTAAACCTGAAAAGAGGGAGGAGGGCAAATACAGTCTGATAGAAAATAAAAACTAAAAGCAAGCATTTCCTACCTGCTACCAACTTGCCTGTTTTATACATGTGGTGGGTCTTTAGGAAAAAATGTAAATTAGAAAGTAAATTAATTAGAAGAATAGCTAGGTGAACAGCTTGAAATAACCAGTGAAATAAAGGGAAAGATGGACAGAACAAAAGGTGTTTTCAGGAAAAAAACCCAAAACAAAACACTACAGTGGAATGGATACCTAGGAGGGGGAACCAGCTGCTCTATTAGAAAAGGGAGGATCCCCCTCATTTGGGAGGAGAAGGAGATGAATGATATCTATAAATGGAAACATAAACCAGTCGGACTTAATGTCATTAGTACTGCTCCTTCTGTCACCAGAGGTCACCAAGGGTCTTGAATTTTAGTTGTCCCTTTGCTTGTATTTTCTCAGTTAATATCGCTAATTTAAAACCTATATGTAGCAGGTGAAGGTGAAAGTCCTGTCATCTTGGCTGGGAACGAGGGAGGGTGGATCTTTATTCACATTAGTGGGAAGCTGTTCATAGCGGAGACCGGTAATGTACATTGCTTAACAAACAAGTGCCAGTTCTCTTTTACTTGGCTGTCTAAAAATAAGACTGAATGCACAGCAAAACACGCATGCTCTCTCCAGAACCTCATCTCTGCGCAGGCAAAGCTGCTGCATTGGAATAAGCTGTTCCCATGTCCAGTGGGAGCTACTGATCTGAAGAAACCAAAGACACTGTTCCTGCTGAAGTCTTTTTATTCTGCGATGGATAAGTGTCTGTCCATCAAAAGGAAACCAGGACTACCAAAAAAACAGGAATTTTTTCTTTTTTTTGAAACTTTTTTGCTCCTTGGAGTGAGTAAAATTAACTCCAAAAATAGCTCTTTATAGAACATTACTTATGAGCTGGGCACTTGTAACTACATTTTGTCCTTTGAGATAAAGCCTCTGGCAATTGCTCTTTGCTTGGTGTTTTACAGAATGAATCATGTTTCCTCTCTTGGGATTCATTACAAATGCAAAGCACTTCTGAGGCTTATCATGGTGTCTGGGAGTCCTTGAAAGTCCTCAGGAGGAGGGCTGCACTGAAAGTGCAATGTATTATGAAGACTCGTTGAAAAATAGAATTTCTATAACCAATTTAAACTATAGGAATCATATTGTACATAACAGTTTTCCCTTCCTCCCCCCCACAAAGAAATACAGGGAAATTGGAGTCCAAATATATCCTTAAAAATGTTACTAGAGAAAATTTTGAGAAATGATCAGGCCGAGACAAGTTCAGAAATTTGGTCTCTTGAACCAACAATGTGATGGGTTGGGTGTAAGTGTGTAAGGGTAGCAGGGCCCTTAGAGCTGTCTCCCGGTAAAGGTTCTGGAGGAGAAATATAGATGGCCCTGCATGTCACTGGCAAGATTGAAAGCCAAGACACCATGAGGCTGCACAAGATCCTAAGCTATGTGAGGAGGGGTTGTCCACGTAAAAGCATAGGCCTTTTTTTGTCTTGTTTGTATTGTTATGTGGCCATGGCAGTAGAAACTCTTAGGAGGGTGGCTCTACCAGCATCTCAGATGATCCTAAATTAGCTCTCCTCTCCTCTTGACTTAGTGAAACACCATGAGGAATCCCTCTCGCCTGTTAAAATAAATCCACTACAAGTATGGGCAGGCGAAAGGCGGGAAGATGACCAGCCAACATGGAAGTGGATTTAGGGAGCTCCCTGTGTCTGAAGGTCAAGGCCCACAGATGTGCAGCTCTGCTCTGTTACACAGAGGAAGCACAGAGTCTTGGCAGATTCTGATGTTACTGTACACAAAGGGTTTAGAGTGGGGATCTTATCCCGTGCTTTCCAGACAACAAAGGATACTGAAATTTTGCTGCGATATATAGGCAAGTATAGCTTATGTGACCAGTTATCTTTATTAGGCACTGTACTTGTACACATGTGATCAGCTGCTATTCGCTGTGATATCCTCCTGATCCTCAAGTACTGATCTTGAACAAATCTCAGGTGGCTTCACCAGTTTGGCCACTTGCTGATCAGACTGAGTTCCTCAATGGTCTTGATTAGCTTAATTTTATCTTTTGTGAGGTGATTGGCTCTAACACTGGGAGAGTTGAACCTGCTTGAAAGAGTATTTAAATCCCAGATAAAGCTGATGTCCACAGACCTGGCTCAAGTTGTATTGCTGTGAGATGTCAACAGATGGGGCTGGATAAAGTGATGGTGCTGGAGGAAGGCTCACAAATTCTTTGAGTTGAGGCTATATGGAGACCTAAGGGCTAGAAAGGGTGCTTCTCTCTGCTGAACTTCCACACGGCAGACACAAAAGGTAGAAACAAAACAAGGCTCCCTCATCTGTAGTTCAAACTATGGTAACAATTTTTTTAGTTTTTAGTTTTTTAGTTAATTTTTTTAGTTATGGTCTTGTGACAATATCATAAATGGAGCAGACAGGGCTGTAGCTCCCTCCTGTTCATAGCTCTTCGTTTCTTGCAATTTCATCATATGGCAGTGAATGAGTAAGGACACTGCCATACACAGATCACAACCATATCATAGAATCATAGAATTGTTAAGGTTGGAAAAGACCTCTGAGATCATCTAGTCCAACCATCAACAAATGTCAAACCACATCAAACCCTCTGAAGCCCTGCTGCTCTAACCAACATACAAACAGCAATCTCTGTAATGCAGAACCTAGAAGCAGGCAGAAGGAACAAATGCAGCTTATGTGGATCACAGTATCAAGTTTTATATTTAGACTTTCATTTTTGTTTTTATCAGTCCAGATCCTCTTAACTTGTGCCTGTTATTTCACTGCACTCAGCCCAAGGGGAGGAGCAGACATTCAAGCTGGTGATCAACCCCTAATGAAGATTAGTGTCCCTGCAGCTGAGACAGAGCAGTTGCCTGCAAATACTCAAAGCTGTCAGGGTCAGAGGGGACTGCAACAACCTAGCAAGAACATCAGAAGCATCTCTGAAAAAAAAGTTTCAAGTGTTTTGACGTGCAATTTGGTGAACAGGAGTCAGTGCAATTCTTGGTTGGTTGTATTCATGGTTAACAGACCTCACTGATGGTTCGTCTCAATTGGTTGTCTGTGGTTTTTATTCTGAACACCAGATTTTCTCTGTAAGTTGTCTAGTTGCATTGCCCAGTCTCTGCTGGCACTTCGAATGTTCTTTGTCTTGTTGAGTGTTGTGGTTTAACNACCCGACTGAGTGAAACAGCTTGTTTAACATTTGGAAGTGCAAATAATCTATTTAATAACAGGTGATTTCAAGTTACTTGCTTTAAAAACAAAAATAGTTTTAAAAAATCTGTTCTGCTCCTAAACAGTTTAAAATTGTATGTGCTTGCTGTAGTCCGACACTGTCTGGATGATAACATCACAGGTCTCTGAGACCTGATAGAGTAGGGATAAAAGTGGCACAGGTGGCCTGAATGCCCTGCTGAAGTCTTTCAGGTTAAAGTAATGAAGCCAGAAAAAGCACCAGGGTTTTTTTCAGGCTTTTTTTGTTCTGTCCTCCTACTTAGAAGGTGATCAGAGAAATAGAAATGAGATGAAAGGTCAAGACTGAAAGGAAAGGGCATGGGCAGGTTTTCAAAGGAGACGATGGAAGACAAGGAGTTAAACTTCCAGTGCTGGTTTTCTTCCAGGGTATCAAAGATATTCTCTGCTTAATTGCGAGGAAAATGCAACTGTGGAAAGATAGGACAAGTATATTACATTAGCATTTTACAGGGAAATTTATTCATGGTAAATAGAGGGGCTAGGACGCATGAGGCTTTTGGAGGCCTTGTGCAGTGTTTCCTGGGGGAGACACTGCAGTTCTGTGTACATGAGTGAGATATTTTTGGTTCACTTGCACTAAACAGTAGCCTCGTTTCAGCTGGGCATCCATTATGGCAACTGATTGCTATAAAAGTGTGGGAAGAGAGATGTTTTCCTGTTTGCCTTCCATGTGGCACATAGGGTTTGATGACAGAGGATGGGGTACCCATTAATCATAACAGCTTCTGGGAGTCTTAGACTCATGGACTAATGTTTTTGGACAACACTGCTTAAAGCTGAAGCCTTAAGGAGCTTATAAATTTCATCTTTGTTCACTTTCAACAGGACACCAATTAAGGACTGGGTCATCAACAGTAGCGTGATTTGCAGGCAGGCACGCAGACACATTCACCAGTAAGAGTAAGTGTTTTGACTTGGCTTGTCAAACCCTGCTCAGACCTGACTTACCCAAGCACACATGACTGAGCACTCTGACGGATGGGAGTTTGCACACCAGCACATCTCATCATCTCAAAGCTACAGAGGTTGCTTTTGCTTGGCTGAAGTGCTGCCATGACTTGACTTCTGTAGAGGGTGTTATCATTGGCTTCCTTGCTAGCTCAATTGGGTCAACCTCATTATTGTGGAAGCTCTATCTTTTTAATATATCACTTATTTTATTTGAAGTGCAGCAGATTTCATAGCACTGTGATTCTCCTAACAAGTTATATTTAATCTAGTAGTATGATTCATGTATGCTGTGTCAATATTACTTGCCTTGCTCCCTGCCATACATAGCTGTCCAGTTTCATATATACAAGAAAGAAATTGAGAGTAAAATTAGCTAGTGGCCCCAATAGGAGGCAAGTGGTGCGAGACCATTAACTAATGGAATAGTAGGGCTTGTCTGTCCTTAAAATGTCACAGACTGATAAATGGATGCTGGATGCCGTGACCAAAAGATGTGCTCACTTAGCCTTTTTGTTGTAATTTAAATTGATGGGGATGCAAATAACTCAGCTGTTCTCAGTACACATAGGCGAGGCAAAATAGCTCTATTAGTGCCCAGGGAGGCTGCTATGCAAGGTGGTCAGTTGCTTCATTTCAGATGATATGCTCTGTCAGTGGCAGTTACATGTTGTGTCTGGATCTTTGAAGACAGCTCAATTGCCTATAATTTCCAAGATGATTTTGTCTGGAAACTGTTTTGTTACATCAGAGGCTTCTGTAGTCAAGCATTGTCAGGAATCAGAAATTAAGTAAGAGCTCAAGGAGAAGAATAAGTAAATATGAGCACTGTGATTTGAAGCTGCGTCTCCAGATGACAAAGATCTTGAAGGCAAGCGGCATGGTATTCGTTCAATGGGGGAGGAGAAAGAGGTTCACAGGTGATGCTGAACGATATGTTAGTAGACAATTATTAATAATGTAATATTCAGCCATCAATTGCCACCCACTTCCATGCTTTGGTAAAAGCCTCATTTCAACTTGCTCACAATTTCAGCTTCCAAAAAATTAAGGAAGCACCTATTGTGTGCTGGTTCTGCCTCCTGTGATGGGAGAGATGTTAATGACTTGCCTGTGTGTACACAGATCTTTGCAGACTATTAATACCAGTTATTAGTAGTACATACTTATTGAAGTTATAGGTATTTGACCTTCTCTAGGTTCAAAATGAAGCTGAATTACAAATTCAGCTGTGTTATTGGGAAGGACAGCCAAAACCTTTTCTTCCTCTATTGGAAGTAATCTTGGCTGTAATTTGAAGAAATTATTCAAGGGACAAAATATGCAATCATACAGTGTTAGTCTGTCTCAGCTCTGATGAAAATCGATTGATTTAAGAATCTTTATGAATGCCTTATCAAATGTTATCATGAATCATCACTTAAACCCTTGTTTAGTTTTCACAGACATGTTAAGACCTCTGCTTTACCTGAGTTTTGACTAAAGAAAAACAGATACAAGCAATAAGCAAGAGAATTCTTATAGGCACTAAACCCAGGTTTTAGTAGAATTAACTTTGCATTGTGTATGGACTCTTCTTCCTCCCATGTTTTTGTGCAGCTTGTTAGACATTACTGCTTAGCAAAGGGAGACCCTGGAAGACAAGCAAACTCTGTCACTTTTGATGTTCAGTTTGGAAAAAAATGTCATGCTGAAGTTAGTAACTCGCTAGAGCACCCTGATGTGTTAGTGGGCTGCTGCTGGCAAGCTGGTCCTAGGCTTCCTGTCAGTTAAAGGAGCAAGAAAGGCAGCCTCTGAACTGATCATGAAGGCAGCTTTGGTCAGAAGGAAAAGATTTCTATTACACAGAGAGGATTTTGCAGATGATAGGTTTGATAAAATAATTGCCTCTTTTCTATCTGTACTCGGTGGTGAAAATTTGATTCATCTTCTCTGTTTTGAGTGCTTCTCTTTCACCATTGTGTATAGACTGAGTCTAGAAAACTAACTTGGATTTATATACCTAACTTCTAGACAGTCTGAGACAGGTGAGATGAACCCTACCTCTCTCCTAGCATAGCACTAGGTTTGTGCAGCACAAGACGAGCTTTTTCTCCTAGAAAGCCGAGTCCCTGGTATCCCACATTCCTCCGTGATATCTATGTAATACAGGCAGACATCACAGCTGTGCCCTGAGGCCGTTGTGTAGATCTGCTGCAGCCTTTCCCTTAATCAGGGGCTCGTTGGGTTGGGGTGGTCGCAGGTTAGACTAACAAGCTGCTCCTGGTTGTGTGATGGTCTTGGAGAGATAGGAAACAGAAAGTCAGGCTGCCAAACAGATGCATGTGAGGAAGCTACAGCCCTAAGAGGGAAAGATGTGAGTAAAACCAGGCGTTGCTGCCATTGTGTGAATAAACTGAGAAGTCTGTGATTTGTGACAGTGGGTTTTGTGGTAGGAGGAAAGCACGAGGAGGTGAAACTGGTCTGGAAGCCATGACAAAGGCAAGAAAAAAAGATGCTTCTGAAAACATTCAACATAGGTGTTATGTTGATTTGGATCAGAAAGATAAGAGTCATGTCTTGATATGCATTACTTGCAGGAGATAAAATCAAGCTGCTTAATACCAGTTCATGTGTATGGACTAATGGCTTAAAGCCAACAGCCCTTTCAGGTGGACCTATGTGAAATCACATTTCTCCACAGTGCTCAGAAATGGAATAATGAGCTCATATTAACTTTTCAAGCTGACCTTGAATCACTGGTATCTATCAGGGGAACCTGAGAGAGTAAGCCTATGGTTTGCATTGGCTTTGAATTTTTTCAATCTTCAGAATTTTTTATATAGGGAACATGCAATTAATGAAACAGAAGGAAAGAGCAGTGCTTACTTTCATAAGATTACTTTATTTCTAATGTGTTTCATGTTTTGTTTCAGTTTGCCAACCTCTTTATTTTTAGTTTTACTTGGAAAAAACCTCCAACCCTAATTTTGCTTTTTAAAAGGAGGAGAGGAGAGGGGGAAGTAAGTACCAGGTACTGCAACATTGTTGTGGGTTAGCCATGGCTATCAGCCAAACTCCCACCCAGCTGCTCAAACTCCCTCCCCTCCTCAGCAGGATTGGGGGAGAAAATGGGAAGAAGAAGGAGGAGAGAAAAATAATGGGTTGAGATTAAGACAGGGAGATTATTTGCCAGTTACTGTCACAGGCAAAACAGACTCAACTTGGAGATAATTGACTTAATTTATTGCCAATTAAAATAAAAATGTAACTACTAATTTGGGTAGTGAGAAATAAAAAGGCAAATTTTGAAATAATACTGTTCCTCCCCCCTTTCCCAGGTTCAACTTCATTTCTTCTCTCACAGCTCCTCTAATTGCCCGTCCCTCTTCACCCCCCCAC